>OY292399.1:26802021-27087223 GCA_958496205.1 Idaea biselata | reverse complement strand
GATGAGGAATAGTGGTCCCCAGAACAGCACGTACGCCGCAGTGATGACCAGGAACATTCGAACCCTTCGGACTCCTTCCCTCTCTACCCTGGCCAGGTAGCCTCTTAATCTTCGACCACCTCCCAGGGGTAAATGCGAACTACCAGAAGGACGGCATTGTCCATCAGATAAGGTCCCATCTACAGTCTGTTTAGAAACATAACGGTTTAATACCATTTTATACCTGGAGTGGGTAAATTTAATAGGAAATTGTATAGAGAAGTATGTGCGGTATCAAAAAGAAGAGTTGTGCTTTTGGAAAAAAGTTTTGAAAGAAGTCAAAGGAAGTTGTCTAATTAACAAACAATAATTTGTGTGATATAGCGGAAAAAAACCCACAAAATATTGAGAAGTACTAGGTAGGTATATAAACAAGGTTCCAAGGAGAGTTGGTGTCAGGCAGTAAAATATCGTCAAATCTATTTGCAGTAGGCATGGTCAATAATGACTTGCCTACTATGTCAACCCTAAATAACTTGGAGTTTTAGCGGTCCCGGGGCTCCCGAGAGGGATGTGACCGAAAACATCACTTAGAAGATGTAACAGAGTAGATATCATTATATAAACAAGTAGTGCAAGTATTTAAGGCTGTGATAGGTATACATCAATAAATAGATAGGTTAGCATAGACACATAGTTCACGACACAGGCATATGTAGTTGTGAGCAGACATGCAAGTACATACCCTTGGTCCCACGCTGTTGGGTAGTGAATCCATGCGTCTGTTGTCTCCAGCCATGCTGACAAGCGTGGTCACTAACCCAGCTACTCGTACTGCTTCTACGTTAGCCTGCATGCGATAAGATTTAAATTTATCGAGCACTTGTTTCATATTATTCCAGATGCTTTCGATTTTTTTTAAATACCTCCACATTTCGTGTTTATCGCCCATTCAAATCAACTTCCGAAAATTTAAATCTTATTGGCGGGGTACCGCAAAGAACTTTGGCAAGGTACCAACAAAAATACCTAGTCTGGCCAACGAGAACCTAGTATGCAAAATATTATTTTAGCAGTTTGAATTTATGTGGATGACTTCGTGAATCTCGACGATTTTCGGAGTGTTCTAGTTTGCAGTTTCCAACTTTTAACAGAACATTAGCACTACGTACTTTAGGTCATTCAAGACATCCGCTATACAACTATCTGATGTCCAAGCGTTGAATGACATGACTACGTTACATATAAATGCCATGGAGAAATTTGCAATTAACTAACTATGTAAATGAGAATGATTATGCAAATCAATTTGATGACGAACAAAGCTCCTTTCGGTTGGAAACCTCTCCATGCCATCTGTCAGCTCTCACGCTCTATTTTGTACGTTGATGGATTGCGAGTGTCACAATTCACAAACCTTAGTAAGGTCGCGATGCAATTTCTTCAAGTGGAAAAGTGTCAACCCGACGCAGACGGTGTTCACGCCTATCCAAAGGGCGTTAAGCACGTAATGCCTGAAGGGTCCTCGGACTAAGGGACACGAAGGGGCCGGACCGTACGATCCGTAAGACCCAGCACTCGCAGCCAAAGCCCCAGATAAGAACGTCGGTCCGAGATTTATAGTGATCGATGCGAACCATATCATGAACGTACCAAAGAGGACACACTGAAACAAATAACAAACATCGAAATACAATTTCAATTAACTGTCAAAACTCGAACTTTTTAATCAGCCCTTAAATTATTTGAACAAATTAAACGAGATAACTTTGAAACCGTCGAAAGTTAGACAACTTTTCGGTTCTTCCAAATTATAAATGTTAGAGTAGAGACCCGATATCGTAAAGTAAAGGAATTATATCGTTCTATTTTTACCTGCGGACTGTCCATTAGTAAAGGTGCTGATAAATCCGCTTGTTCTTCCTCGTTTTCAGGAAAAATAGGACTGTCGTTCAGGACCGTTGTGAGCATGTTTACAGTCGACACTGTCACCTAAAAAGGTTTTTGCTATTACAACGGAGGCACGTATACCTACCTACCTACGTTGTATAAAATAAATCTTATAGGCCATTCATATATTGCTGATTACCGAGCCGATTATCTTAAACCAATGACCAAAAGTCAGCAAAACGTAGATAGATAGATAGATTAATTCTTTATTGGAACACAAAAACAACAAATTACAATAAAAAGAAAAACATAAACAACTTAAATCTAGGTGGCACAATGGGCGGCCTTATCGCTTAAAGCGATCTCTTCCAGGCAACCTTTGGATGGACAAGAATAGATAATTCTTTTATGGTTCCGTACCTCAAAAGGTAAAAAATAGGAACCCTTATAAGATCACCGTGTTGTCCGTCCGTGCGTCCGTCCGTCTGTCCATCTATCAAGACCCTATATCTCGGAACGCGTGGAGGTATCGAGTTGAAATGAAAATGTGACCTGTTTTTATTGGCTTACTATACTGTCAGATTTACAACTATTTTCATTGTTTTACTGGCTTCAAAACAATCAGCTCGGTAACAGGCAACATGTGAGTGGTCGTTCAGTTATCTTTGAGGTTAAAATACGTATTTTTGTGTGATATTTAAGAAAATAAACGCTTTTGTGCTTTAATTTCGACTTTCTGTGAAAATAAAAATGCAATTAAAAATTAAACATCGTAGATTATTCGCAGCTCCAATCCATCCGGAGTCTGAAGTTAAGTGCCTATAAATCAACGGCTGCGGCTTAACGTTGCCTTTGAATTTCTAATAATTGTGGCTCGTTTTCTTGTTACTTCCAGCATTGTTGAAATTCAACTTTATTTGTGATCGAAATCAAGATGACATAACGGGCCTGCGTTAAATAGAGGCATCTGTAGTAAACGGCACCGTCATCCTTCTCTCAAGGTATGTGAGAGCATTAAAAAAAACCAACATTCGAAACTGCTCAAATTCATTGATGTCCCGGAAACGGCGCTCAGTGGAAAAACAGACTTAATTATTTTGCATTGTATTTTTGTTATGCTTACACCTAAACTAGGTATATATAAAATGCTTTCTCCTGACTGACTGATCAACGCACAGCCTAAACCGCTGCTGAATGTGTTCTTTATATGATGTAGCCATCCGATAAGAAAGGGTTTTTCGAAATTTCCACGGGAACGGGACTTACGCGCGTGACAGCTAGTGGATAATATAATTACATGACAGAACACAACTTGCTCAACTTGTATGCTGTCAGTATACCTACCCTTTTGATCCCATATTACCAATTTAAGGCACGTCTAAATATCAGCTCCCTTCACTTATTTTAGGTTTTGATAAATTACACTTCGCCTGAGTTTGATTTTGATTCATTGAGAATTATCAAAGTTAAAAAAATGGTCTGCTACTGAACCGAGACGAGGGGTTTCATTTCTCTTTTCATTTTAGTTAGTCTCGCCATTTATTTCGCCAAAATAAAAAGCTAACCATTTATTAACGTTTCAAAATACCGTGATTTTGTTTGGCTTCAGTTAGAATGAGGGAAGAGACACAGGGCGTGACACAAGTATTAGCAATATGAAAAACATTGGAAAGGCGTGACTTTTTTACCAGAATACGGGAATGATTTTACCAGTCTATTTTATTATACTAGCAATGTCCCGCAGTTTCACAGGCGTAAGTCTCGATCCCACGGAATTTTAAACGTATCCTTTCTTAGTGAATAGCGACACACACATCACAAAGAACACTCCATCTTAATTTTATGTGTATAGCCTATGCGTTGAAATAGTTGAGTAAGTCAATCAGTCAAGACTTTGAGTCCAGTTTATAATTAAATTTTATTTATATATACGACTTAACGTGTTTTTAGACTTTTAAACTGTTTATTTATTACATTGTTTAAAAAGGTAAAACAGTTAGTCTGATCCACCACTTCCACCTTAACTAGGTGGAAGGTATATTAATGTAACTAATTCGACGTCAGTCAGTTTCAGTCCAAGTAGTTATATTATTTAGAAATGTAACCAATGAATGAAGTTTAAAACCCAGCAACTCCACTATAAATACTCAGAATATAAGATCAAAAATGTTAACAAAAAACTCACACATTTGTTTGAAAGTGAAAGCTTTTTATTCACTTTTTCCTTTGATATTGACAGTCCTTTGTTTACATTTTTGATGTAAGATTCTAAAATAGAGTATAAAATTTTACACAAAAGATTCTTACCTAATATAACAAACTGTAATCTTACCAGTAAAAGAAACGCCGTCTCAACCAAGGAACATTTGTATACAGGTTGACATTTGAACACTGCGATACCGAGCGGCAGCAGAATGGCGGCGCGCGCGCAGTCCACCACGGCTTGATGGAAGAGAAGCCCGTGGGACCATCTATTTACAAAACATAGACAATAACCAGCTTGGTTATAAACGAGGTTTAAGGTTGAAATAGTAGAGCCAAGCTTTGTCTTTCACTGTCGTTGGATAGAAACAAACCATTGTTTTCAAATATTATTAAATAACGGGATATATAGAGTATATACCATGTTTAAAACTTGATTTTGAGCAATAAACTTTTTAAATTCACACAATTTGTTAACATAGTTACATTCCCCTCGCAACCAAGACCATTGTAACATGGTTGAAACGTCGAGGTAAGAAAATAAATAATAAAATAAAACCCTGTTTTTGAGCTCCGCTAAAAACAAATTTAATGATGGTAAATACCCCGTTATTTAATAATATTTGAAGTGAAAACAACCATGTAGGTAAGTTTAAAGTCCAGTAGTCTTTTACCATAAACTTCGTTTTGGGTTAAAACTTTTAAGAAAGAAAAAAAATGTGTAGAAACATTTATTATTTCACCAACAATCTAGTTCCTGATAAGTAGTCATCTAAAACCATGATTACCCTTACGAATGCTTTAGTAAGAGCAATAAATCAATCATAAGAAATGTGACAAGTACTCGGGTGTGACGACCCGCAAAGAGCCCCAGGCGGCCGGCAATATAGGTACTGCCGAATCACCTAAATATGTAGCAGGTGAACAGCTTATTTATGATCCGTAGAGATTTTGCCAGAAATCTCGAAGAAGGCGGACCCTTTTTTGCGATAAAATTGGTCTATAAATAAAATACGTTTCACAGATTTTTTCCTGATTTATTGTTTTGTTTTGTTTTAAACATTTATCGTTGGGGTTAAAAACTAACCTTTTCTCACTTCCGATGGCGCTAAGGTTTAAATAAATATTTGAAATCATAATTGTGTTTCACTCTCCGCGTATCAGGATCTTCCTTGGGATCAAAGCCAAGGTAAACTCTGTAAAGTTTTTTGTAAATAAACTTTTTATTTATTACCTATTTTACTAACGTTGTTTTGTACCATCTTTTAATCCTGCCTCACTTATGTACATAGATAAGCTATTTATGCTTCATTCATCATCATTCATTTCAGCTGTAAGAAGTCCACTGCTGGACATAAGCCTCCCTCATAGATCACTCACGGATTAGCTCTTTGAAGTGGCAGTGGGCAGGACATATAGCACGGAGAACAGATGGTCGTTGGGGCCGAAAAGTTCTCGAATGGAGACCGCGGATCGGAAAGCGCAGCGTTGGACGTCCACCAACGAGATGGACGGACGACTTAGTTAAGGCCGCGGGTTCACGATGGATGCAGGCCACTTATGACCGAAGCATCTGGAAATCTATTTATGCTTACTGATCTCAAACTTTATAAGCAATTAAAGGTCGGAAGCCTTGGAGGAGGCCTTTACCTGTAGAGGGGTTCTTGCAAACGAAAAAGAATAAAAAATGAATGAAAATAATAATAAAGTATAAGAAACAATGAAAACAATACTCAAGAATAACATTACACAAACTCTAGATTTAAAATATAGGTTAAACAATTTCTTTTTTGTAAACTTGGCAAGAAATATAAGGCTTTTTTATTTTATTATTATTATTTTATAAAGGTCGGAAGGCGGGTGGTCGGGGCTTGAAAGAACCAAAGAGGTCCACTTAACAACGTGTTGCCATGACCACGAGCTTTTTAATTTTATTTCTTAATGCGAGTTGCTTATTTTAAGTGTGTATCGGGTTACTAGTAGGTGTATCTATTTTAAAGCCGCCTTTAGAGTTTTAAACAGCACAAACTAAACATTATCCCCCTCATAAAAGGTGACAAAGTCTATGTAAAGTTTGTCTACGTCTGTTAACTTTGAAACTTCTAGCCACAGTAGAAGACAAACGTTACATAAAGTTAGTAATCGTTTATAGGTAAGAGGGTAAATGTTTTCAACGTCTATACCTATTTATAAGTTACCTACGGCACGTCTGTCGTCTATTTTACCTGTGCCTACAATTCGAAGTTTCAGATTTCAGAGGTGCGAAAAATTCGCAGAAAATGTCAATATTGTGGGAGCACGGTTCACGGCAGTTCCCTAGACACTAACAAGGGATACAAACGTTCAGGCGTTATGAAGGTAACCGCAGTTAACATATTTGGCACGTCACCACACAGGGGCAGATTCCGTCCATTTAACCGCCGAATTATTGTTCGTAACCCGACTGGGGTGCGACACATGAATTTTAGTATGAAAAACTTCACCTGCAGTGCCGTAGAGTTAAGTACGCTTGGCTAGTGGACAGGGTCTTTACCAAGGTAACTTAATAATAAGCCTTAACTTTCTCTTAGAAAGTGTCAGATGCCACGCAAAGTATGTATATCTAGAACCTTCACTTAAAACAAAGCAAGCCATTCATTGGTCCTTACAATGGAAAGAATTTAAGTGTTTTGATTTGTACAATATTTATTCAGTTTTAATTTTTTAGGTGTCTCTTAATTCATGATTTGTGAAATGTTTTTCTTCTTCTTCTTTTTCTTTTTGTAGCGTTAGTACGTTTTTACTTTATTTAAATCTTGATTCTAGGTTTTTTTTAATTTTAAATATAATAACTTTATGCCGACTTTATGACAATAAGTTCCACTTTGAATGCAACAGTTGTGATTAAAAAAAAATCATTATTTATTTAAGAAATCAACCTTCACCCACTCACCTACATTAGGAACCTACAAAAGTTAGATCGTTCCTTCTACAGAATAACTTCCAAACTTACATCGGGAACCGAAAATAGTTTTCTCTCTCGAAATGTAATATTTGTTGAGCGAAGGGTGTCTTCTCTATTAATGGCTTCTATTTTACGAATTGAAACATTTTGAAAGTAGAGGAGTTGTAAGTAATTACTATACTAAATATGATACGGAATGCAGTTCTTCTTAGATTCTTTGACCATGGGAAAATGAATGGTAAAAAACTTAGCTCTAAAACAATACCGGAACCTCCATGCTTACAAAGTAATTAATTAGAAACTTGTATTTTATTACAATTTTGTGAATCTGAATATTGTTTCCTACACGCGTTAAATTAGGTTTTTGAAAAAATTCTGTTCAATTCTGGAAATTCCAAAGGACTGCATCCTTTCCAGTCGACACCAAAGGATACAGTCCTTGATCCGAAAGGACATTTTGATCTCGATGGGATATGCACCAGAGGACCAAGCGGAAAGGCGCATTGCATAGTTCAAATCTTGCCAGGTGCAGATTTTTGAAAAACATTTTACATAAAAAACTAATTTTATGAACATCATAATAAATCTAATTGCGAATCTTGTTTAGTAATTATCCTACCATAATGTGGAAATACTCGTATTTCACACAATATGCTCGCCTATTTACAATTAATTAACATAGTAGGTAATATAAAGCTTAATTATTATAAATTAGTCATTTAAACTGAAACACAAACGTTAAGATTTTATAATGAGATAGGACACGTTCATTTTCAGAAATTCCACATTTAACAAATTCAACGTCTGTATTTTATGATCACGTTTTGCTGAACTTGCTTGTTGTTTTGTGCTCACATTATTTTGTTATTTGCTGTGCTATTCAATTTTATGTTCCTTATTATCCGGGTGATAGGGTTTAATTTTGTAAGGTTAGCCATTAACCGATATCGTTTTATTGTCCCGCATTAAAAAATGTGTGTGCGGGAATATAGATAGGTACCTACTATAAATTTTACTTTTGTCCAATCATAAATTGAAATAAAATAAATAATAAATATTGCATGGCGTTACTCGCAGAGCAAACTAGCTCCAAACTAAGCACTAGGCTTGTACTATGGGTACTAGACAACGGATGTACTACATATTATACTTTTTTTTTTTGTAAATACATACATATGATACATAGAAACCGTGGGAATCGAACCCGCAACCTTCTGCATTGCAGTTGGGCCTTCCCCCGACGCGCCACAGAGGTCGTCAAATTCTGCTGCAAAAGTTTGAAATTAGATAGAATGATTTTAATTTCACCCAGGATTCCAATTTGCAGCAGCTGGACTGGTAATAGGTATGGGTACCAACAACGAATGGAATACTTATTTAAATTTAGGTTAAATGGGGTAATACATTTTATACGACATTGTTCAGTGTTTGCAGTTCCATTTCTAAGCAGCTGGACTTGTAAAGCTTCAGATACACGACGTCACTTGCCTTTAGATACACATCGATCAAAATGAACGAATTTAAGGTAAAATCTTCTGAATAAACCTACATAATTTGTTATTATTTTATTTCCAAAAACACCTAGAACATATAGTAGGTACCTAACCAACATCTATCTGTTAAGAACGTGGGCACTTTTACCATTTCCATACAAACATAATACCAAAACTACTCTGTAAAAGAATAATATTTAGTTTTTAGTCCCGACACCCGACTAGTGTTATAACAGCGTGCAGTGTGCAGCTTGCAAAGAGCACCACCCTCCCACCGCTCTTTGCATGCGGCAGAAATATGTTTTAGTGTTAGTGACACCAATCATTAACCATGCTTCGACGCGTTTCGGCTTTAAAAAGCCATCATCAGGAACGTAGACTCTGACCGAACTGTAAGGGCGACAAAAATTAGTAAAGACGCCGCTCGCACGACACTGTTGACTTGCCGACAGCTGGAACAAGAGTGAGCGAACAACGCTGTACCCCCACCACTATACGTCGGTGCGGCCGTCATCTGCACCCCCACCACGCCTCGCCAACGCTCTTAGCAGGGGAGATGGAACGATGCTTGTTTGTTCATTCAGCAGAGTATTTTGTGAATTTTTGTTTTTCAATATTTCTAATTGTTCCAACACACTCAGTCTTAAACCCTTATCACAAATATGTAAAATGACGATTCGCCGTTTATGTAACGGTAAAGATCGTTTAGAATCTTCTAAAAAATCCGGGGTATATCGTTTGGCTTGTGACGAATGTAACGCAGTTTATGTGGGTCAGACTGGTCGCAGTTTTGATACTAGATATAAGGAACATGTGGCCGCGTACAGGAATGGCCACCCGGAAAAATCACACTTCGCAAAACACATAATTGATACTGGCCATTCCTTGCGCGACACTAATAGTTATAACATTTTACATATTTGTGATAAGGGTTTAAGACTGAGTGTGTTGGAACAATTAGAAATATTGAAAAACAAAAATTCACAAAATACTCTGCTGAATGAACAAACAAGCATCGTTCCATCTCCCCTGCTAAGAGCGTTGGCGAGGCGTGGTGGGGGTGCAGATGAGGGCCGCACCGACGTATAGTGGTGGGGGTACAGCGTTGTTCGCTCACTCTTGTTCCAGCTGTCGGCAAGTCAACAGTGTCGTGCGAGCGGCGTCTTTACTAATTTTTGTCGCCCTCACAGTTCGGTCAGAGTCTACGTTCCTGATGATGGCTTTTTAAAGCCGAAACGCGTCGAAGCATGGTTAATGATTGGTGTCACTAACACTAAAGCATATTTCTGCCGCATGCAAAGAGCGGTGGGAGGGTGGTGCTCTTTGCAAGCTGCACACTGCACGCTGTGTTATAACACTAGTCGGGTGTCGGGACTAAAAACTAAATATTATTCTTTTACAGAGTAGTTATGGAGTTCCGAAAAGTAACGCCTAATACAATCAATTATAATACCAAAATAAATTATGAAAAATTTAGTTTTCTACGTTAATATCGATATTATTCGGATTAAGATTTTATTTTTATAGGGCCCACACCACAAGGTTTTCCAAAATATACATTCGAAATGAAATAAAACGGAGAAACATTTTTTTCATTTTTCCAGCGTAAATTACCAGTTTACATCTCGTTTGTTTTACCTATATTATACCCAATAGAAAGTAATTTACGCTGTAAAAATGAAAAAAAATGTTTCTCCGTTTTATTTCATTTCGAATTAATATTTTGGAAAACCTTGTGAAAACCCTATAAAAATGAAATCATAATTCAAATCACAATTCATAACTCAAAGGAGCTTTGCATTGCATTGTTGGATAACTGTTGGCAAAATTCCGTTCACTTCGTCGTGTCTGCGTGGCTCAGTGGTGGAGTGCTAGGCTTCAACGCGTCCTCGTCGTTGCGGATTTAATAAATGCGCCGCTGCCGGTTCGAACCCCGAGATTTTTTTTTTTTTTTTTCTTTCACCTTTTTGTTGCTTTTTGGTAGTTCGTTTTTGTTTAAATTGTCATTTTTAATTTGTAACTTTAATAAATTGTCATTATTAATTTGTAACTTAATATTTAGTTCTAAAAGTGTGACTTTTATCATAATTTTATGTTTTTAATAATTTGACATTTGGTATTTTAATTATTTATTGTTTTTGTTTAAAGAGTTATTTTTTATTTTGCAACTTAAATATTTAGTTCTAATAGTGTGACGTTTATCATAATTTTATGTTTTTAATAATTTGACATTTGGTATTTATTAATCTATAAATTTCTTAGTCAAATTACAAATATAAGTAAGTCAAAAAATTACATAAACATCAAAACACAAAACACAGAATAAACAAACACAAATGAATACAAAAGAAATCTAACAATAACAATAAACAATAACCAAACACAAAAAATTAGTCAAAAAGGCCCCCCCGGATTGCTCCCGAAGCAAAGGATCCCATCACACTAGCAGCGTTCCCACGCTGCACCGCGATGGAAAGCCGTTGCAACAGGAACAACCCTGAACGACCGTCGAAACCCCTCTCCCTGAGACGATTACCCACCGCCCGAACGAACTCGGTATTTCTTAAGGTGAACTCGGTAGAATCGGTATCGGAACTTTGGTATTTTAATTATTTATTGTTTTTGTTTAAAGAGTAATTTTTATTTTGCAATTAATTTAATTTATAATTCTAAAAAGGTGACTTTTATTATAATTTTTATGGTTTTCAATAGTTTGACATTTGGTATTTTAATTATTTATTGTTTTTGTTTAAAATAGTCATAATTTATTTTGTAATTTATTTGATTTTTTACTCCAAAACTGTTACTTTTATTATAATTTTATGTTTTTCAATAATTCGACATTTAGTATTGTAATTATTTACCTTTTGTTTTTAGTTATTTCATTTAGTTCAGGACAAGTGCTTTTATAGATTTAATTGACAGAACTTATTTTGTATGTTTAAAAAGAGAGAAAAGAGATATTATTGTTGTGAAATTTTAATTATTTTTATTCAATGGGGATATTTTTTTTTTTTTTTTTTTTTCTCTTTTTAGGAGGTATTATTTGTATTTCAATATAAAGATGTCTACCCCGGAAATGTCGACATGCCCATACTGTCCAGGGGTGTTGAGGCTTTTCTCTCCACATGGCTTGAGAGTGCATATTGGACGTATGCACAAGGAGGAGCGTCTTTCGGGAGTCGCTACTGTCCGGGACAGTGCGCCTTCGCCTCGGGCGCGTGGTGACCAACACATTTGTGTGGAGGATTTGGGGTACCTTAAGAGGAATATTCCGGTGTTGAAGCACATCCCAAAGGGTGCCCGTAGTTCAGCAGCGGGTCGGCTGAGTGGTTTGGTCGATAGTTGTGTTGATAACAATGGGCCTGAGGATTGGTGTGCGCTCCTGACCTTTGCATTCCGTGCTCTGAGAATGCCCGCCAGGTCAGGTGCCGGGAATTTGACTCACAAGGTCAAGGAGAATATAATGTCAACTGACACCACTTTGCCTGAGTTCCCTGAGGCGAGGCGCTCTAGTGCGGGTCGGTCATCTTTGCCCAAAGTTGTTGAGGCTAAGGTCCATGAGGGGGATTTGAGGGGAGCTGTTCGCTTACTAATGTCTGAAGACTCGATCGCACAGCCTGGTACTGAGACCCTGGAGTCCCTGAAGGACAAGCATCCGGCTCCGTCGCGGGATTTAATGTTTCCGGAGGCCCCTGGTAGCTCGTTTACCCCATTGGTCGTCGATAGTGATGTGGTGATGCGGGCGTTGGGTTCTTTTCATTCGAGTTCGGCTGCGGGTATGGACGGTATCCGGCCGGCGCACCTTAAAGAACTTATTTCGGGTTCGGCTGGAGACAATGGTCCTCTCCTTTTAGAAAGTTTGACTCGTCTGGTCAATTTTATTTTGAGTGGCCAGGTTAATGTCGAAGTGTGTAGGGTTCTTTATGGTGCGTCGCTGTGCGCTCTAAGAAAGAAGGATGGAGGATTGCGTCCGATTGCTGTTGGCAGTGTTTTCCGAAGATTGGCTGCTAAAATCGCGTGTGGGTCTGTCAGGGAGGGGATGGCGGGGTATCTTCAGCCGCACCAACTTGGGTTTGGCACTCGGTCGGGTTGTGAGGCTGCTATTCACGCTACTCGGTCATTTGCTTCTAGACCTAACTCCGATTCGATCATTATTAAATTAGACTTGCAGAATGCTTTTAATACATTGGAGAGGGATGTTCTGTTGCGTGAGGTTATGGATACCATTCCCTCTCTCTATCCTTTTCTTTTTCAAGTTTATTCCTCTCCCTCTAATCTTTACTATAATGACAGCCTTATTTCTTCCCAGGTGGGCGCGCAGCAGGGGGATCCGTTGGGGCCGCTTGCCTTCAGCTTGGGTATCCACAAGGCCATCTTGGATATTAAATCGCCTCTTAACTTGTGGTATTTAGATGATGGTACTATAGGTGGTTCGCCAGACCAGGTTAAGAGGGATTTGGAAAATTTGATTCCGCGACTTGAGGTGCTGGGTTTGAGGGTGAATACGGCCAAGTGCGAATTCTTTCCCTGTTGCGCGGGCGCTAGGTCTAGTTTTCCCCTTTTTGCTGGGATCCTTCCTGGACTCAGGGAGCTCGATGTGGATTCTTTTTCATTATTGGGATCGCCTATCTTTCCTGCCGCAGTGCCCGATGCCATTGTGCAGCGTAAGAACCTCCTTATCGGCGCACGGGAGCGTCTGGTTGGGTTATCTGCTCACGTGGCTTTGGTTTTGTTGCGACTCTGTTTTGCTGTTCCCAAGGTCATGTATCTTTTGAGAACGTGTCCCACATGGTTGTCTCCTGCTGAGGTATCGGATTTTGACGCGGTTTTGAAGGCGTCCCTGGAGTCAATTCTCAACGTAGAGTTGAACGAGGGTCAATGGATCCAAGCGTCTTTACCCATTCGGCATGGAGGCCTGGGTGTGCGGCGGCTGGAGGATGTGGGCTTGCCGGCTTTCTTGGCTTCCGCGCATGGGGTTTCTCACCTGGTCACTTGCATTTTATCTCCCAATGGTGATCGGGTGTCAATCCCTTTTGCGTCGGAGGCTTTGACTGCCTGGTTGGCTATTAATCCCAATGCCGAGACCCCAGGAGTGCCTAGTGTTCAACGTTTGTGGGATGAAGTAGGGGTCAAGCGGTTGGGTGATTTTCTTTTGGAGAACGCTTCGGGTGTGGATTCGGCTAGGCTTCGGGGGGTTGAGGGGGTGGAGGCGGGTGCGTGGTTGCAGGCGTTGCCGTCCCCGCATTTGGGCACCCTCCTTGACGGCGACTCGGTGCGGGTGGCTGTCGCTCTTCGCTTGGGCTGCGGCGTGTGTGAACCTCACGTGTGCACCTGCGGTTCAATGGTGGAGGCCAATGGCCATCATGCCTTAAGTTGTCGCCGGTGTTCGGGGAGGTTTCCTCGCCACCACGCACTTAACGACCTAATCCGGAGGGCTCTTGTATCGGCTAATGTCCCGTGCGTGCTTGAGCCACCGGGTCTTAGCCGTTTAGATGGAAAGAGGCCGGACGGTTTGACGTTGGTGCCGTGGTCGAGGGGTAGGGCCCTTATCTGGGACGCCACGTGCGTCAGCACTTTCGCGCCTAGTCATCTCCCGCGTACAGCTAGTGTGGCGGCCTCAGCGGCGGAATCAGCGGCGGTGGTCAAGCATTCCAAGTATGCCCCGTTGGAGGATAATTATATCTTTGTCCCCTTTGCTGTGGAAACTGCTGGTTGCTGGGGTTCGGAGGCAGTCAAATTGGTTGGGGAGATAGGGCGGCGTCTGAGGGAGAGAGGGTTGGATGGGCGGTCTGGTTCGTTCCTGATGCAAAGGTTGGCCATAGCCATCCAGCGGGGTAATGCCGCTAGTGTGATGGGCTCTTTTGCATCGGGGACGATCCGGGGCGGGTTGTTCGACTAGCGTCTATTAGGTGTTGTATTTAGTTTTTATTTTTATTTTGTTTTGTTATTTAATGTGAATTTAATTTTTAGTTTATTAATTTTATCACGTACTTGTGTCTGTTTAAATAAAATAGTATGTATTCTTTATGTAATTGTATTGTGATAATAGTAACTAATAAGTAGATTATATTTTATCATAATTCGAATAATATCGATATTAAGGTAGAAAACTAAATTTTTCATATTTTATTTTGGTATTATGTTTGTATGGAAATGGTAACAGTCCCCACCCTCTTAAGTAGGTCATACTAGTAATTGTTACACTGCAGGTAATCGAACCCACAACTTTCTGCGCCGACGAGAGTTTTTGCCAATCACAAAGATCGACACATATCACAAAGTATGTTTTTAATTCAAAATTATTATCTTACGTGTATTTTACAAAGCCATTTCATCAAGGAACCACTTAAGTTTAAAAGCTACAGTGTCTCTGAAAATTGGTTGAGACTTAACAAACTAAACAATCCTTCAAGATGTCCCTTGTGTATGTAAAAGTAATACAAACATTCCGACTTAACCACGGTTTCTCTTCTTGTATTAGACTAAGCGAATTTTCCTCGGAAAAAGCAAAAACTTTATAGGTAGCCCTTAAAAGTTTTCTAACAAAAGGTACAAGCTCGGGTTTTAGTGAAAATATTTGGATTAGCTTTGAAATTGATTGTGAATTGAAGTGGTTTTTATTGTTTGCCAACTGTTGAATTAATTTTGCGAACCAATTAGTTTGTTGTTGTTGTAATTTTGAATAATTAACATATTTTTGTTTTACTACAGTAGTTTTTAGCGCAAAATAATGTTTTCTTATGATTTTCGTTGTTTATAACAGTCATTTATATGAAACATCATAGCTGCGAGAAGTACGTTTAATTATTTTGTGGGCAATTATTGATATTCTTGCCCTGTGGCTACATATTGCGGTAACACTTAGATAAAAACAAATAAAGGCAGATACGGTACCTAGCCACGGCAAATGAGACGATAAAACTGCGTCAGCTGACGCACTAGCCTCAGTCGTATGTGAAACCGTTGTCACGTGAACACGTACTGTCACACTGCGATTCAAGCTCATTTTTCGACTACGCAATGTTAGAATATACCGTATCTTTCCCTATAAGAACATAATTGCGGTAACACGAAGATTCGCGTTGTCGCGACACATGTCGGCCAAAGAATCCATCCTATCGCGATGTTTTAGATTCAAGCACTTTGTCGTAGATCGGACACGAAGTTTTTATCGCGACAACGCATCACAAATCATCGCGGCTCTATCTAGCCATAGCATTACCACAAATGTCATACTCAAATACTAAACTTATTAAATGTCTTACCTCCTCAACTGCTTCTTGCTCAGTATGACGGTCATGAGTGCCAAGTTAGCTGACATCCCGAGTCCAGAGAGAGCGAGCAGGGCCGCCGCGCTCGCAGCGCCCCCCGGCGGACAATGCCGAGTGTTGTTCAAGATCGAGGAGTTGGTGGCGCCTGATGAGCCGAACCTGAGGTTCGCGCCTATCATCGCCACCGCGGAACCGGCTGGAATATACAAAGCCATTAAGTCCTATGATATTCACCTAAGATAAACTTCAAATATTATGAATGATTATGATTATGAGATTTCATGTAATAGTTTGGAACCGTCAGCAATTTAGTGTGTTTCCGGAAAGTGACCTCCAATGAGAACAAGATGCAAGAAACGGATGGGAGTTTTTGTTTAGAGCTAGGGCTAGGGCCGAAGGCGACATCCCTTGTCTCTTGGTTTGCAATGATCACGTGGCATTAAGAAAACTTCGCTAACTTCGTTACATTTTCCCGGGTATTAATCGCGTAACGTCGAGGTAAGAAAATAAATAATACGCGATTAAGACGCAGGTAAATGTAAATGTATGTTAACAAATCGTGTTAATTCAAAAAGTTTATTCGCTAACTTCATTGGTATTTTACTTTCGCATGTTTCAACAGAAGTTGCAGCAAACGCGCTCTTTTTCTTATTTTTTCTGATAATGGAACTCGATTAAAGAGATCTGGCACGTATACACATTTATGCGCTGCCCTAGGGTAGTGTTGTGAATGTAGTGCGATTGTGTGAAGTGTGACGTGCGCTATCATACAGACACTACACAGTCGTAACGCTTAAATGTTATAAAGTACCCTCTCACTAAAATTGGGTGCAAGCTAAATTAAGGTAGAGTTAATAGAATAGAATAATGGAGAAACAACAAATTTCCAAAAGTCAGTCATTGTGCGTGTGGAAATACCCACGAGAGCAATGAGGTTTTAGAACCCTACCTACTTATAAGTAGCGGAAGAAATCTCGATGCATAAATATACATATCTATCCCGTATCCCGAAGTTATGATGTTATAGCAAACGTCTAAAGTTTTGACAGGGGGCTCTTATCATTAATCACGCCACACCCCAATTTGGCTTACCTACCTTTACAATTTGACCAAACCCGATTTTTTTAGAATGACTTAAGCCGTCTTTATATAATAAAAAAATATGTACTTTTTTGTATATAATTTGAGTAGTGAGGTGTAGGTAACTCTACTTCAGTCAAAATAAAAGCCTCAAAGCAATCGAATCAACGAATTAAATACAATGTAGGTGTAAAACAACGCACTTTGAATTAAGTTTCATGATATAATTCGTGTTCGTTATTATTTACCTACTTACCTCCTCGCGACCAAGACAATTGTAAAAACCTAGTCAAAACGTCGAGGGAAGAAAATAACACGCGATGACGTTACAATATTAACGAATCGTATGAATTTAAAAAGTTTTTGAGTATATACAAGGTTTGTAGGAAATAAAAAAACAAACTTAAAATGTTCACATAAAAAAAATTGCCAGTATAAAGTTCGGCGGCTAGAGAAGCCACTCATAAATATTACCTGCAGACATTTTATCCAGTGTGCCGCTCTCAATGGTCTGCTATCGAATGCAGTGAATCAACGTGACAGCCAATCAGATCGCCTCCCTCCCCCCCACCTGCCCATTGCATTTTCGCATGAACCACGTTGTTTTTCATAGACATTACAAATAATCCACTCGGTCTGTTTTCACTCGCATAAATTCAATTTTAAATTCACTGCACTGTTAAATTCACTTCACTGGCTGTTATGTCAGATTTCATAGGTCGTATTACTCGTATTAACATGGTTGTCCTGAAAATCAATTTTATTTTGTTAATCGTTTTAGCAGTGCGAATACAGAGCTTACAATTATCCTACTTCCTACTAATATTATAAACGGGAAAATTTGCAAGTAGGTATGTCTGTATGTGACTAAGTTACTTCTTCACGCAAAAACTACTGTACCGATAGCAATAAAACTTGGAATATAGATAGCTGGAGACCTAGAATAAAACATAGGCTACTTTTTATGCCGATATTCCAGGTAGATCAGCACTTACGCGGCTGAAACCGCGGGGCGCTTCTAGTCCTTTAATATTATAAAGGTGAAAGTTTATGTGCAAGTAAGTAAGTTTATAACTCCCTAATGCAAAAACTACTGAACCGATTGCGATGAAACTTGGTATGCAGATAGCAGGAGATTTGGATCGTTTACTCACACTTAAGGAATTTTTACTTTTCATAAACTTCACTAGACAATTTTTTTACTTCACAAAGTACGTTGCCACTGAGCAACTTAATAACTGTTAGCTTAAAAGCTCCGAACGATAGACATAGGTTTTTCAAACATCAAACCCTCCTCAGTTTATTGGTGCCAAGTTTTAACAACATTATAGTAATTGAATTTATTATAATAAAAACAAAGGGGAAAACTTTCAATAACAGCGGAACTTTCACGGTACGTTTCCAAAAAAAATAAGAGTAGGTACCATAATTTTCTGTTCCCTTACTTGACTTCGGGTTAATGTAGTAAATTTTGCACGAAATGGGAAAGAATGAACGAAATGGAGTAGGAACTACTAGGTCACAGTTGTAACAGTAATATGAATAACTTAACTTTTTAAAACTAGAAATTTAAAATGTTCATTTCTTTGTTATGCATTATAATAGGATGTTGGAATTTATTTCACAGTTAATTATGTTGTTCTATACCATTCTTGTCCAGGCGAACAACTTTTTACCTATTGACTGGGTTTATCTTTTACTTAAAAACAACTGTTTTGAAAATAAAGGCAATTAATGTTTAGATTGTAGTAGTCGAAAGTGAATAATGGGAATATTTAATGTCAATAATGACCTCCAAGTCTTAAAAACAGCCGATTTTTGAGTGAACTTTAAGCTCAAAATTTTCGGAAACTACTACTACGAAAACTACGTGTAGAGCAGCAGTTCTATAAAATAACAACATCCTGTGTAACAGGAATATATCGTCGTGTTCATATTTAAACGGTAAGCTTATTTCTAGTTTTGAAGAGTTTTGTAGTTTTAAAAGTTTTAATAATAAGATATGTTCAAGATTTTCATTCTTCTCACATTATATTTTTTTAAACCATGTTAACATATACATTTTTTAAACTTACACGATTTCCGTCCATCATTATTATTAGACACGGGTCACGGGTCAGTCTTCTCGGGACCACGGCCGGTATAACCCGTTTGCCGAAACGTCGAGGTAATTAAAAACCATGTTAACATATATTTTGTTGATAAATTATGCAGAAAGAAACTCAATTAAATCAATTAAAAGTAAACATAATAAATATCAAGTAACATTTCAATTGACTAAGTCCATTACGGCCAAAAGTCTCCATTATGCTGGCTGCATTTCCCCTCTGAATAGTCAAAGAAACATTTTGCGCCAAATAGACACCAGACCGAGGGTCATGCCCCTCTCCCGGAGGCGTCGCATTAGTTCAAAAATCAATCTCTTGGCGTCAGAACCCCAATAAAATCACATCACATCCCATATCCTTAAATATCTCAAAACAAATCGTACTAACAATTCTTATCCAAGCTAAGTACCGGAATAAAATGTCCACAATATAATAATAAGTTGCTAAACCAATCCCTATATTTTGCAATTAAATATTATGACGAGGGTTGTAACAATAAACTCTGCTAATATAAAAGGTTACACAAGTAGGTAACGTATATTGCGTGTCATATTGTCAATGAAGGCGTATTGCCCTTCCTAAGCAGTTTGATAAGGGTTAATATATTCTAAATACTAGCGTAAGGACCTGTGTAAGTTTAAAGGGGATTCGGCACATCTTGACCTTTGACGAATTGAGGATATTAACGATTGGACCATTATATTTATGTATTTAACTTTCTCTTCGCGTGGACTAACAGATTTCCTGTAGCCTTTTGTATATCATTTTGGGCCCTGCAAGCCGAATCTAAAAGATTATGGCACCGGTATCCGCTGCCCGTCGCTCGTAAAAGGCGACCAAAACGGTTTTCTTTATGGGTTGCTTCGGCCGCGGCTTGTTACCACCCACCGGTCTGAGTCGTAGTACCAAGCGGACTCATTCGTGGACTGATAAATAAGCCGGTGCAGCCACTAAGGAAGAACGGTCGGATCTTGCTCCGCTGCCGTCTTCCTTCTTAGTGCGTGTTATGCGTGTTACATCTTAGATCATATCATACGCTGTCGCGTGAAAAAAACCCAGCGATCTGCAGTTTTATTCTATATTGTTTTCGAGTCAATTCCGCGTCCCTGAGGAACTTAAATATTTTATCTCTGCGCCGAGGGTGAGGCGACCTCTACAGCGTAGTCAGTTTCATCATAAAGATCTTGCATTGTGCAGAAGGATGTACGTACACGAAGGGCATACCAGCAGATAGGAATTATTATTCTATAAAACTCGAACACGTTATTAGCACAGTTTACCAAATAGTTGGCACTTCCGTCTGCACTCACACTCCTGCTGACAATTCAAAACGACTTTGTATTCTGTTTTTCGCTCTTTATCTAAGAAATTTATGGAATGCTAATTTGAAAACTCATCACGGATTCCGCCGTGACATGACCAAAATTCTTTTGAATTAAAAATTTGAAACACCAACAATCAGATGCCATACGCTTTCATATCCCAAACCACACATATCAGTCAGTCTAATAAGAGTGTGGTTGACAGTTTTCCTTTAATCATTAAAAGTATTGTTTAACAGGCAATTTTTATTTAACATTTAAACTAACTACTAAAACAAGCTAAACCGACACTAAACTTCTCAGTTTACTGCTGCACAATTTGAATAGGAAATACCTTCTAATCAAGAGCATTCAAACTATTTAAGCAAGGCGGCATGTAAATTTAATGTCCTTTCACAAGTTTATGGGCGTTCCTAACTGCATTTTCTCGTTTAATACAAGTCTAAATAGCCGGGTCTCAATGGCTGTTAACATCACAAAGGAGATAGAAGATAGAACGCTTAGTTTATCAGCCCCGTTGTACTTTACTTTTGTTGTGGACTTGTACTTGTAACCTACATCTACTGAACTGAATGACAAGACATTATTAGCTCAAAGTTCATTTTCAACCATGGCATCGGCATAGTTTAAGACTGCTGGTTATTTAAAATGTCATTTTAGTTATAATTAGTAATTAGTCGTTTCGTTTGTGACAAAGTTGAATTAAGATTGTGTACAGGTTTCTGGATTCGGGTAAATTACCGACTTTTTACCACAGAGCTGTAACGTACCTACTTAGTCATTTGTATGTCTATGCTTTTTACGCAACTACGCGACGCAAAGGAGGGTTGTGTATATTTGTCTATGATGTATATTTAATTTGTTTCTTTGTGGTGCTGCGCTCTAGAGACGAAACAGATGGACTAATTTTGATGATTGATTCCAACAACAACAAATACAACGTATTTGCAACGCAACTGTTAAATGACAACTTTTTGGGTGTATGTATTAATTTAATAAATAAATAAAAAATAAATAAATTCTGTGAACAACACACAGCGCCATCTAGCCCCGTATTTAATAGAGATAGTAAAGCAACCATGTAATATTACCTAGTTAACGTCTCAACAGTCACACTCAGGGACGATCCTAAAGAAAATCTAACTCCTGTTACTAATATTTACTGTTTCGTAACTTTTATATTCCTCAATGACATAAACACTTGCAACCACTAAAAACAACAGTAAAACGCAAATAAAAACCACAGCAATATCGAAAGAGATACTCTATACTGATATAGTACTTATTACAAGGAAAATGGACACTCGTATACACTTGTTATATGTTTATCTTGTCTCACTGACTAAGTAGCTTTTATGTCTTGTCAATACGGCTTAATAATAGCGTAGCAATTTCATTTTACTGAGGACAAAATAGAGGAAAAAAGCATTGTTTATCTACGTTACGTAACTATAGATACTGGCAAAAACGTCGGGAAAAAACTTGATTATCCGACCCTTACATATGTACAAAAAAAGTGTATGTAAAATGTGTCCTGTAGTTATTAAAGCCAGAAATTAAATACACTTAAAATCTAACTTATAGGCTCAAAACCCTGACGGGACTCAGATGAAGCTTTTGTAAGACCCTAACTAATACACGGTTACATTTTACCGGGTCTTAATCGCGTATAATTATCGACATCGAAACGTCGAGGAAAGAAAATAAATAATAATACGCGATTAAGACCCGGGAAAATATAACTATGTAATCGTGTGAATTTAAAAAGTTAATAACTAATACACAGCTTCAGGAATCGCCAATCTAGAAATAACCAGTTGCCTCAACAAGTCAGACTAACAACTGCTTCATAAATATTTTGCTAATAGTAGTAAACAGTAAGTTTTAAATTGTTCAGGAAAGCTGACGTTTTAACATTTAAATTTGGTATAAATTAACAAAACTTCCCCAGTCATTTGGCTACTTGCCTGCAAAGATAGCTGCTTACAAAGCCGCAAAACCAACTAAAACCGTGTTGTAACTAGCATATTAATTGCTTTTAGGAATAAATTATGTAATGAAATGTCGAACTGAAAACCTGAAGAAAAAATAGAAAAGGAAACTTAAAATTATTTTATCTTGCAATTTCCGCTTCAATTGCAGCTGAAATTCTCAAAAGAATTTAGTCGGGTGTTTGATCAACTTAAATAAAATTTTAAAGTTTGTTGGAAATTCTGTAGGTACCTATGTAGAGGCTCTCGGTTCGACCTAGTAACCTGCACCCAGCTGAATGGAAGTGTTCTCGACCTCCCTTACACTACACCTGTGCGAATTTCTCAAATGTTTATCTCAAATTAAATTAAATTCCTACCATTATACAAGGTGGATAGGATAATACAACATTTTTTTAACTGGACATACCTACACACGTCTAAAGTCCACCTACCAAATTTCAACAGAATCAGTTGAGTAGTTCAGACACAGGACACTATTTTCCATTTTTTTAAATTTGCTACACGATGTATCTAAAAACAAAACTGTCACCAGCGCCAGGCGGCCGCGGCACCGAGTAATAATCTTACAGAGAAACAGCTTGATACAAGCCCGCGGCGTAGGTACTTCACTACATGCGCAGTTATGTGTGCGTGACCTCTCTCACCGACAGTGTGCCGACGGGTTCACGTACGTGAGCCGAGTAGGCTCTTCGGGCGGTCTCGGCAAACCCGAGCGGAAAGCGGTGAGTGACTTTTCACAGCTTTGCGCACACATAGCTGTTCATGTAGTGGAGTACCTACCACCGCGGGCTTGTATGAAGCTGTTGCTCTGTAGGATTAATACTCGGTGGCCGCGGCACGTACTTACACTGTGCACATGGGTACATGGTGTTCGTATTGGTTTTAATTGTTTAGGATATTTAGTTTGTTTGAAAATTTTACTTTTTTAATTTCAGTTCTCTGATTAATTATACAACTCCAAACTATTCAAACATATTTTAACAACCCAGGGTTTTGTTTAATGTTGTATCGTCCTATCCACCTTGTATACTCTTGCCAATTCTCACTAAGTATTTTTGTCAAATGATTTTTCAATCTGCGATTTTTCGTGTGGCGCGTCACGTGTTTGAATATATTAGGTAGGTAGGTATATGGTAATAAAATTGAACTATAAACTAAAATAATTTTGTATAATGTCTAATACAAACAAAGCCATCATTATTATTACTTGAGTTAAATCATCCAATACCTACTCTTTGAAATTTGACGTTGTCTATTAAATTCTGAATATATGTTATTATAATTTGTCTTGTCTCAAGATTCCACGCAACCTTCTGGAAAATTAGTCTTGTGGGATACGAGAGAGTGAAAATTGGGTAAAATTTCTCTACTAAGTAAATTAATCACAGGCACATATAGGTAGGTATGTATACGTAGGTAGGTACTTTACTTGCCTTACCTCAATTAATTAATCGTTTACGAAGTAATAGGCCAAGGTGAGTGGCGTCTACGTTCAATTTAACCCTTCTTGGAGGTTCTATTCAGGCTTTTTTAGAAAATGAAGCAATTCCTAAGACCATAAATTCAATACTTTTGCACTTTGAACATCTTTTGAACATGATTATTAGAGACCGGAACACTTCGCTACTGCGGTAATTATTCCAAGTTTTATGTGGTTTTATGAACTTTTGCAAAAAGGAGATGATATTTCCATGTTAAGGGTCTGTCTAATGGCTTATGTTCGCCGTTAGTTCGGCGACTTAACCGTTTCGCCAAGAAAATGTCTACGTTGACTCTACAGTATACCGGAAGGTATAAAAGAAATGTACGAACAGTTGCCGACACAAAAGATACATCAAAATACTTCTCCTATTAGACAAAAAACTTTAACGCTCGACAAAGTTTTTCTTTCTGATAAAAGAAGCATTTTTATATCGGTTCATTTCCTTCCAGCTAGGATGCCATGTAGATATTTTATCAGTCTTAAAATACACGCTCCAATTTTTCGGTTTTAATCTCGTGGTGTTTATTACTTTTAGTATTGTTTCAACGCTCAACATTTCGAGAGTTTTACAGGTCTCTTCTTCAGGATTGACACCGAAAAATAAGTATATTTTTTTTTAACATCGTGAAAACAGAAAAAACATCGAGGTGTATTATAAACATTTTTCGGTTTTAATCGCGTCGTGTCGTGTTTATTACTTTTTTTTAGCATTGTTTCAACGCTCAACGTTTCGGGACCTTTACGGGTTCCTTCTTCAGGATTGACTGAGATGTGATTTGTCATTCTAATGTATTAAAAAAGATACAGTGAAACTACCGTTTTATCAAAAATTAAATATTAAAATGGTATCAAAACGTTCCTCTGTGTATTGTAAAGGTCCCGAAACGTTGAGCGTTGAAACAATGCTAAAATTAATAAACACCACGCGATTAAAACCGAAAAATTTCTTAATTTTCAATAGTACATCGCGAAAATAGAATATAATTAGGTAGGTATATAATTATGTTAAAATTCCTAAAAAAGGGGTCAACCAAATTAAAACTATATTCCACTACTGTGAATATTAAAAGCTTCCATCAAAAGCAAAATTAACACAGCAAGACTGTAGTTTTAATGACGTACCTCTACAATATTCAGCGCATTTAAATTTTCACTCAGATTACTGTGGGGAAGCAAGGAAACTATGAAACGAAGTGACTGTGAATATTTCATAGTTTGTAGACAAAGAAACTTATTCAGCGAGAGCCGTAATAAAGCAGTCTCGTAAACAAAATATCGCTGTAATAATTAATAACCACCTTTATGCAACCTTTGTGTCACCGGGCCTAATTAGGTATTCCCAGTGTTTGTATGCTGTTAAGTCAATCTTGCGTCATTGTGAAATGTGAATCGTAAATTTCGTTGTAAAAACAAAGTTGGGTACCATATCTAACAGTTATTCATTTTTTTTGTAATATAGGTGGTATAACAGATTAAAAATGCATTACGGCAGCTTAAAGTCTTACGAATATACTACTGCAATATGTTTTTTTGTAAATATTTTACATACAAAAAAACATAAAATAACATTGAGAAGAAAAACAATCATTTATTACTTGTTTCGGCGGGAATAGAACCCGCAATCATCACCGCCATTTTATCACAATGCATTTCATAGACAAAAATACAAAAAATTGGTTATAAAAAGGCCTTGAGATTATGTTAGCCATTCTTTTTTACACCGATAAAGTACAAACGTAATAACTACCCGTCCGTCGTTTTTCCATCCAATCTTCCTTAATAGGGAATGTTTTAAATCCTAGTCCGGAGCAGAGCACTGGCAAACAAGTTGTTTGTCCAAATGTACTTACTCTACCAATCGTAGATTTTGTTTAAGTAAGAGTAATTTGATTAAACATTGTAACATTTTGGCACGATTTTGGCCCTCGTATTGTAAGGCAAATGTAACAGATGGTTTCAGAAACGATTGTTGGTAAAATTTCGTGAATTACAGAGTTGTTGAGGCGAAGCACGGAATTTCATATATTTAATGTATTAGTTTTCGTTAATATATAACCAGTTTTTAGAGAACTTTTGCTATTCTAGGTATTGTGTTGTATAATAATTAGAATTACTTATGTGAAGTTGAGTGCCTAGTTGACGGCGACAAGTTCTACATAATTATTAAAGCTAGCGCTATAGATATTAGGTAAACTTGATATTCAGTAGATAATATTAAAGTACAATTGGTTCGACACATGACATATGTTGATAGAAATCAATATAAAACAAATCGAGCGAGGTTGCGTAAATTATAATAGAGTTCTATAGTACATTGAAATATTACATTTTTTGGGCTCCGCGTGCATTTGTCAGAGGACGCAATTTTATTTTTTAGATATCAAGGGGGGGGTTAGTTTAAAGTTAAATAATAGTTTGTGGGGTTGTGGCTCTTGTCCCACGGCCGCCATCTTGGAAAAACGAGTTCAAATGGTTTTTATGGTTTATTTGACGAACTATTAGGTCTCACATAAAAAATAATTAACATTTTGTTTTGCAAATAAGATTATCTACAACTTTTGTTAAGTAACTTTTAGTCGTAGAACTAAAATTAGAAAGTTATAAGCGATAATCCATGGAAATTTGAGAAACAAATTCTATTGGTAATTTACGAACCGATTTTGATGATTATTTTTTTATTCAGAAGGTAGAAGTCCTTAGGTGGCTCCATAAAAAAAAACATGGATCGGACGAGGATCTTCGGAGTGATGAGCAGAATAGTTCCTCAGAGAGTAGTAAATTACTAACTTTTGAACTTTTACCAGTAGAATCAGACAGTGTGCTACTGGATAGGGATTGATGAAGCACCTGTAACCACCTTCTTATCAGAAAACTCCTCTATTACTGTATGTAGGTGAGGTTATATTATGTTTTTTTGAAGTCGGTTTTTTTATTTCATCCTTTTTTGAGTACCTACTTTCATCTACCACTAAAAATCGGGTCCATATTGGCTCACATAAAATTTTAAGTCCTATTGTTTGTCTTACTACCGATTTGAATTCATAATAATCACTCTTCATAATTTTATCACTCATACTTTTTTTATTCAGACATTTTTATTACTACCATCGGAGCTCATAATAGTTAATGATCATAATTTTTTTATTAATACTGTTACTACCAAGAACAGTTTAAAATCATAATTTTTTCTTCATAACATTTAATGATCATATTGCTTTAGTTCATAATTATTGTTACTAAGAACATATTTCAACTCATAATATCGTTGTTCAGAATAGCTTACTTTATAACAGACATTTATCATAATTTTTGTATTAATAACGGCAACTTTAACAAAACTTTTTATGAACTACCCCAATCAAACTCTTTGTGAAATTATAGATGGTTTTTGACTTGTGTTCTGGCGATCTTCTTTTTGAAACGGAGTTAACTCATAATGTAATTATATTTTCTATTCTATTATTATATTTCTTCTTAGAAATTACTCTTTAGTTAATAATGTTGTAATAAAAACACTTATGATTAAGATATATCAGGTTTTTTTTATTTATAGTAATTAGGCGCTTTGGCGATCGCTGCCGCGGCACGCTCGCTACGCTCGCTCGCCAAAGCGCTGCACGTAATCATGTTCTTACATTAACCTAACCTATCCGAGTCGGTGTGCTCCGTATATTTTATTTCAAAATTCAAGTAAGATGACAATAGTAGGTGAAACAAATGTATGAATAAAGATATTATGATTTTCAATAATTATGCATAAAACACTTATGATTAAGAAATTTATAAAAATGAATATTAGAATAAAACACATGTATGAATATCAAAGTTATTTATTGGAATGATTATGAGTTTCGAGCATTATGATAAACAAATATATTAAAACAAATATTAGTAAAATGAAGTGTATGAATAGTGATATTATGAATTTCAATTATTATATATTTTAATATTTAGTTTTTAAATTTTTTATGAAGAATGATCATTATGATTATAAATGGTATGTGAAACATTTTCGGACCTCCGATGATAGGAGTTAAAATTTTATGTAAGACGATCCGCCCCCCTAAAAATCATTAGAATTTTAAACATTACTTTAATCATTGAGGAGTTCTCTGATGATAAGGTGGTTCCAGGTGCTTCATCAATCCCTAACCAGTAGTACAAGGTCGGATTCTACTGGTAAAAGTATAAAAGTAAGTAATTTACTACTTTCTGAGGAACTATTCTGCTCATCACTCCGAAGATCCTCATCCGATCCATATAATTTTTTTATGGAGTCACCTTGGGACTTCTACCTTACGAATAAAAAAATAATCATCAAAATCGGTGCATAAATGACCAATAGAATTTGTTTCTCAAATTTTCATGGATTTTTTGCTTATAACTTTTTATTTTTAGTTCTACGACTAAAAGTTACTTACCAAAAGTTGGTAGATAATCTTATTTGCAATACAAAATGGTAATTATTTTTTTGTGAGACCTATAGTTCGTCAAATAAACCATAAAAACCATTTGAACCCGTTTTTCCAAGATGGCGGCCGTGGGACAAGAGCCACAACCCCACAAACTATTTTTTAACTTTAAACTAACCCCCCCTTGATATCTAAAAAATAAAATTGCGTCCTGTGACAAATGCACACTCAAATGTAACATTTCAATGTACTACTAAGGTAAACAGAGTGGATAGAACTGAATGCTGAGTGTGTGGCGTAAACCGTTCCTACATATTACCTACTAGATTTTTGGAGAACCAAAAATTTAGGCGTAATGGGCTCAGTCATCAGAAAATTTACTATAATAAAAATAAGTCGGGTTTTCCTTCCTGACGCTATAACTCCAGAACGCACGAACCGATTTCCACGGTTTTGCATTCGTTGGAATTTACTATAAAAAAAATATTGTGTTTACTTTTAATAGATTTAATTTAGTTTTATATTTAATTTATTTTAACATTAGTAAATTAATTTAATAAAATTTAGAATGTTGTTTTAATTTATATGGAGAAAAATATAAATTATTTATCTCAATACAAATGTCAAATAATCTAACTACTTCAATGAAAATAGAAACAAAGCGATATCGTCTGATATTTTACCGGGCATTTTCCAGGAAAATCTCCGTAAAATCTTTTAGCGTCGTTTTCATGAATTATTCAATAGTCAATTTAGTGAAAACCTGATTGTTAGCGACTTTGACTACTGAAATAGGACACAATTCGCATTTCTCTCATTCAGAGAGGTTCATCACAATTATACAATTCAATCAATAACGCGAACGTCTAGACAAGTGCTTTTATCTGTTTAACGATTATTTAAATTGATTATTTAAAACGTAATTTGTTCATAAAAGCTTTTGAGACGACTTGATTTTCAGAAAATTAAGTATAAAATTAAATACTCCCTATTGTCCTATTCCTATAGCCTTAATTATAAACGTGGAGTAAGATCAGAGTAGTGAGAACATGCTTTGTCTTTTTCCGAGACAAGAACTTTTAAAATTGACAGAGAGAAACACAAAGTAGTAAAATTACTCTGACCTTACTCCACGTTTATCTAATGATTCATAAATATGAAAGTTTGGTTGTTACACAACACAATACTATTGAACTGATTTTTGAAAACACTTGAGAATACATAACTTATCTGTTATGTAATTTGAAGTCAGGCAGTCAAACTACAATCTGGATCTACTCAGTAATACCATTTTTTTAAATTAAGTACCTATTCTTTTATTTGATTATTTTCGACTGCCACTAAAAATATCAAAATTGTAACCAAAACTTTAATCACTGAAGAGTTCTGATTAGAAAGTGGCTAGTCCTATATCAATCGGCACCTAGTTCTTTACCCCGCGACGCATAATGACCTATTTTACGAACGCGAAAAGTCCTAATCGCGAAATGTCCTAAACGCAAAATGCCCTAATAGCGAAATGTCCTAGATGCAAAATGTCCTAATCGCGAAATGTCCTAGACGCAAAATGTCCTAATCGCGGAATGTCCTAGACGCAAAATGTCTTAGTAGGTACTATACAAGGTGGATTTTTTTAACGCCATTTGCAGGGAAAGTACTCTAAATATTAGAGATAGCAAATTTTACTCAAAAAGAAACTTTCTTTTATTTTTAAAGAGAAACAAAACTGCATTCAAAGATTTTTAAAAATTCGCTTGTCTTACACGGGAATCGAACCAGCTATACAATGAAAAAACTACATCCTGTACTTTTATGGCGATTTAATGAAAGCAAAACCATACAAGACAAGGTAAAGCACTTTTACTCAGGGATCCATGGGATACCATAAGGTTCACAATAAATTATGTGATGATTTTCAGTGATTTATTTTTTATTTTTAATGCGATTTGTTCGTCTAGCGCAAAATACTTAGCTGTTTTCTCCAAGAAACTTTATACGGATTCTTTAAAATCAAGAAATATCAAAATTGAAATATATGTAAGTAGGTATGTATAAATTGCGTACGATCTCATGTCACCGCCAGAAAGTTTTTCGTTTTAATTGAAAGAAGTCCAAAAATTTGTAATTTAATGCATTCTGGGATGCTATTCTGCTCATTATTCTGAAGCCTCCGAAGACTTTACCAAATTTTTAATCAGCCAACTAGAAGTTAGCCAATACATGTATAATAGAAAATAACGATTATAGTATCCGGCATGTAACGGGATACCGCACTCATAAAAAAAACATGCAACCGAATTATGAATTAATAACCTTCTCCGCTTTTTGAAAATCAGTTAAAAATAAGTTATTAAAACACTTGTATTATTAAAAATACCTAAACACGCATCACCCTGTTAGCTTGAATTCTAATTTTCCACAAGACTGGCCACCAAGTGACTGTCACAAAAGTACCTCGTTCTCCTCAAGCAAAGTAAATTCGACTCATAATAAGTGATCAGTTGTTAAGTTAGCTAATTTGCTAACTTGGCTAACTTAGATAATATTTCCCAGGGTTGGCCACTTGCCATCTTCTGTCACCCGCAGCGGAATGTAAGATAAGGTGGAGATACCTTTTCGATATTTTCAAAAGCATTACGTAATAGATTTAAAAAGCCAAGTTCGAGTCGGTCTCACGCACGATGTGTCCCGTTACATTATCACAAAAAAAATAGTTTGTTGTATGAGACTTGTATATATTTTATTCAGTTTTTAGTATTTGTTGTTATAGCGATATACGAGTAAATATATCATTTGTGAAAATTTTATCTGTCTATCTGTCACAGTTCATGTTGTACGTTTGAAAGAGTCATTTTCTTTTGGTAGAATTTCTTTGGGAAGCTTTAGGCTTGTGCTAAAGTTTAGCATAAGTTTAGTGTACTCTATCTTATACCTACACTCAAATTTAGAGTGTATATGATAGAGTAGGTACACTTCTCTTTTGTATATAAACAAACATGAATACAAAATTTAAATACGTACATACAAACACCCAAACAAATATTTGTACACTTTAGTATTCAATGCCTAGAATATACTACCTACAAAACATTTTACTCTAACAACTATACGTTAAAATTTAAAAACATTGTTTTAACATTGGATAGTTATTTATTCAATTTTAAATTTAACAAATGGACGTGGCGATTTGTCTTGTTTGTCTTCTTCCACGTTGCATACAATTTCTCAAACATGCTGTTTACATTGCCAAACAAAACGTGGGGCCAGAGAGTAATGGAAACACATGAATATGTGACAACTCAGCTGGAGATGAGTGGCTTACTACGGAGATGGAATTTTTATTCAATTTTGATCTATCTATTATCTGGCTTTTGTCTGATATAACTGATAAAGCTAGTAAAGGCTTAGACTAGGATACCTACAAGATAGATAGATGTACGCTTTATTTGTACAACAAACAATTAACAAAATAACATACATAAGTAAAGTACCGTACAGTAAAGTAAATAAGTAGTTTTTCATTTCAGTCAAAGCTGAAGAAAGGACCTGTAAAGGTGTCGAAATGTTGAGCATTGAAACAATGCTAAAAGTAAAAAACACCACGCGATTTAAACCGAAATATGTCTTTAATTTCAATACCTAATTTTTATTTATTTATTTATTTCAAAGAATAAACAGCACTTAATATAAGTTTAAATAACTCTTAGAAAAAACAGACTGCCAATAATAGATTCCTTAGTAACACAAATACAGAGAAAGCTTTAAACTAAAAAGTTGCCTTATCGCTAAAAGAAATGTCTTCCAGGTAATTTTTGGACGGAGAAGGTCATTACAGCTTGTGCAAGGCTTATTCCTGAGCCTTGTCTTCTAATCTAGGTTATATTACAAAAATATAGAATGTTGATCTAAATTAGTGTAACATTAGTAGAAGAGGAAAAAATAATTGAATTTATCAATTAGATCGCTCTACGGCTGTGACACGAAGCGAGTAGGTTGAATAAACATATTTTCAATTTAATAAATGGACGCTATTATTGGCAACATTGGCAACGAGAAAATAATAATTTTATATTTTGTAACTTTAGGGCGCTCGCCCACGGCGACTTTTTGTAGCGATGCAGTCGCGCGTTTAGCATACGCGCGACTAACGCGTGGTAGTCGCATTTGTAACGCGCTACAGTAGCGATGCTAACGCACTACCAACGCGCTACTGCAGCGCGACTAAATCGATCGTGTTGGACGACATCGGGGAAAAAACGGAGGGAGGGGACTGAATTGCGCTTGCATCGCGACTAAAGCGCGATGGTTTCGCGTTTGCATCGCTACTGAATCTGAGCGCCCCGTGGGCGAGGGCACACAGCTAGCGACCGCTTTGCGACTGTATCGATGCAGAATCGCGTTAGTATCGCTACAAAAAGTCGCCGTGGGCGAGGGGTCTTAAAGTTAGCAGCACAAGTTTGCTCGATTGATTCGACTACGAAACGTTCCGAGTGGCTACGGTTCGTAGTTCGTAGTAAATTCGTAGCAATCCGTAGCTGTCTACGAAATGAAGCGATTCGTGTGTACCTATCTATGTATGTTCACAGAGATAATTTTACTTTCTTAACAAAAACATAATGATGGTGAAGATTAGCAGATGCTGATCTCAGCAGATGGTAAGTGACATGTTGTCTGAGATGTAGGCGGCTTACAGCGCTTGTTCACTCGTTATTTGTTGCCTTCTAGTAAAGGTAGGAAGACGGCACTGGAACAAAATTTGAGCAGTCGTCCTTAGACTTCGCTAGACGTCTCGACCAAAACAAACATTTTTTTTCTAAACACGATAGGTATATAAGCATTATAAGTAAGTAATGATGTGGTCTAAAATGTAGCACGCTCAACTAGATAAAGGAAGACAGCGATGGAACAAGATCCGACCCGTCTGCCTTAGTGGCTGCACCAGTCTACTTAAAATTTCATTTCATAAAATTGAAGAAAGAAAAAATAAATAAATTCTGCGAACAATACACAGCGCCATCTAGCCCCGTGGTAAGCTAGTAAGCTTGTGTTACGGTGACTAGACAACGTATATAATACTTATATTTATTTTTCTTTTGTAAATACATGCATATATACATATTGTACATTGAAAGACACCCAGACCAGAAACAATTATTTATTTTTAAGTATAAATACCTGCACCCGGCAGGAATCGAACCATCAACCTTCTGCATTGCAGTCGGGCATTCGCACGACGCGCCACAGAAGTGGTCAAAAAGTCAATTGAATACGATATCTAATATCAAAAATCCCCAATAGATAGAAATGCTAACCCCAGATTTGTAAGGTATATTTCACGGATTCGAAGTCAGATAATGGATTGAAATATCTAACAGGTAAAAGTGTAGGTATCGTGTCGGATCTGTGATAAGTCGTTCGCGATCCGCAGCCATTCGAGGCGGTGGTGTGGTGTCTGCCGCAAATGGGTAAGCTCGTTCAAGGTGATTATTTCACGGGAATACGACAAGAGACACGACTGGAGATTACACCAAAAGTAAAATGTTAGGTGCTTCTCAAACTGCTTCTGGCAACACCGCGATTGACAGCTGATCTAAATTGTTCCGATTAATTATTGTTTTAAATTAATAAAAACTAGCCGATTTCTAAGGTCAAAATAGGGTTTTAATATTAAGTATTACGTGTGTGGATGTTTTGTTATGTGTTAAAAATAGTAAATAACTAACCAAGAAATTCGTTGTAAAATCAAAGTTTTTTTTCAAAATATATCGTTGTTTTTCCGTGTTTGTGGATTATTTGTGCCTGAATTTGGTTTAAAATATAAATTCTAAGCGTAACCACGTAAGTACATTGTAATTTACGTGTATTTTGTTGCGATTTAATAATAAAAATTCACCTAACCTCACTCGCCGGCCGGTCTGACAGTTCCATAGAATTGTGTTTACGTCGTAGACTTTCTACAAGGTTTGCTTGTAAACATGATGACTCGCAGAGCCTTATCTCGTGAACAGGAGAACATGAAGCTACAATTAGCATTAAAAGAACTACAGGCTACCAAGGAACTGTCTGCCCAGCTTCAAAGTGAAAGGGAAGACAACGAAAGGTTGTTGCTTGAGGCCTTAGAGAAAAACAAAATGTTAAAAAGTGAGATGTCTTCGTTACATACGAAATATCTCGAAACTATAAGTGAGCGGGACACATTTAAACAGTTGGTAGGCAGTTTTGAAAAATGTAGCTCTGAATATGACCGCACCCTGGACAGAATCTGTACGTTGGAGCAAGAGTTGGTTGAGGCACACCGGTACATTGCCTCTCTAGAAGAACAATGCCACAACTACACAGTCACCCAAAATCAAAGTCTATTCGATGAATTAGTTAGTGCGGACCCGCAGTTTGTTTCTAATGGAATCGATGAAAACTGTCCTGTGGTTATAAATCTCACTCAAAATAAAAGAATGCCTAGTGAAACAGACGGCCCGGTACGTCTAATCGGTTGCAGTAGAAATAAACTTAAAAAATATATTAAAATCAGTAAATTTATTAAAAAGAAAGTTAAATTAATTAAAATCCATAAAAGATTTTATAAAAGTGTAAAACTAAATACTAAACGATTACAAACTATTGAAAGTCTAAAAATGTACTGTACACAATTAAAAAATAAGCAGCTGAAGTATGAAACTGACACACAGACTTGGGAGTTTGAGGTTAAAGATCTTAGGGAGTCATTGAACTCAGCGCTCAAGAAATATGAATCATCACAAAGTGTTATCAGTGAGTATTCATTGGCTATGGATGCCCTTGTTAAAGATCTTAAATACAACGCAGATCGATATGATTCCCTAATGGCTTCTCAAACATGTCCATGCCCACACGTTGACCCGACTCCAACAAGCAGTTGTACTAATGATAATCCCTCATCGGTTGAGTGTGACAGTTTCCATAAGACAGCACATTTAAGTAAAAGTAATATAAATACACAAAATAAATTAAATAATGTAAGCCAAAGCAACCTCCTTCTAAACCAGCCGTCAATTTTAATGTACTCCGACGAAATCGGCCAACATATGGGCTCAAAATTAAATTTGTTATTAAAGGAACAAATAATAATAAATAACTGTTTTCCTAATACTTGTTTTAAAAATATAATAAGAAAAGTAATTAATTCAAAAAATTCTTTTAATAATGCCTCAAAATTAATTATTTTAGTGGGAGATAGTGGCAATGTGGACAGAAAAGAACTGATATCTTACTGTGACTCCCTTAACAATTTAAATGTAAACAAAATTGTAATGTTTACATTCCCCTACATAAAAAACATGCCAGAAGCAGAAAACCACAAAAGGTACATGCTAAATTGTATGTTACATACCATAGCATGTAATAACAATAAATTTGACCTCATTGATTCTAACTCTATAGTTAGTAATTATTATTATATGACAAAAGGTAAATACTATCTTAATAATAGGAGTAAACGACAGATAGCTGGTTCGCTATCCTATTTTTTAAATATTTCAGCCAAGAACTTGGCTAATAACCAGGCTGTCTCTATTGAGCAGTATGACATTTTGAATAGTGACACTTCTGATGAAAACCTTTCATCGAATAATTTAAATTACAATCTGAGACAATAGAGGTATCCTCTAGCTCATTAGTGGTAGAAAATAATAAGGACATTGCTCAATTTTTAATAGCATTGTCCAAAAAGTCAAATAATAATGGTTACCTAAATAAATGCCCTCAATCAAATAAAATTAAAAATAATACTAAAATTAATTGTAATATAAACCTGGTGCATCTAAGCATTGATCGTTTGACAAAGGGCAAGATACTAACACTGGAATTATTCATGAACTCGGATAATATTGATATTGTATGTTTAACTGAGCATCACCTGCGGGCACACGAGCTCATGTTTAATTTCAGCAATCACCAGGTCGGTAGCGCATTCTGCAGAAAGAGCATGGCAAAGGGGGGATCTCTTGTCTTATTAAATAAAAATTTAGTATTTAAAGAAAGAAAAGATGTTGTGTCTCTCTCTGTAGAGAGTGTCATAGAAATAGCTTGTGTGGAATTGGAGCAATTAATAGTGGCTAGTGTATACAGAAGGCCTGTTGATGATAATTTTAACGTATTTATTGAAGTACTTGATGCTTTGCTAGGAAAGTTATCTAATTCTAAGAAACAACTGGTTGTATGTGGTGATTTTAATGTAAATCTCTTTAGAGTTTATTCTTTTTCAAATAAACTCCTAAATTTATTCAACACATACAACCTGTCCAATGTCTTCCTGGAGCCTACTAGAGTAACGGATACTTCGGCAACATGTATTGATAATATCTATGTTTCAGAAAGTGTAAATATAAACAGTAAATGTGTTTTAAAAAAAATTAAATCTGATCACTATGGTCAATTAATAAATTTCGCCATCGTTATAAAACCTATACCTAAGAGGAAGATAACCTATGTACCAGTAACTTTAGCTCGTCTTGAGAAATTAAAATTAAATTTAACTAACATTATACCATTTCTTCCGTGTGAAATGGATCCAAATGTATTGTATAATAATTTCTTCTCGGTACTCAATGACCAATTTAAATCAATTTTCACTCCTCGAACAATGGTAGTTTCTAACAAACGCGAATTTAGTGACTGGGCAACAGTTGGAATCCATCGAAGTAGACAAAAACTATATGAGCTATACGCGGAAAGACAGTTCAATTTTTCAGAGGAGTTTAAGGTTTATGTTAAAAATTATTCCAAAATATTTCACAGAGTATGTGTGCTTGCTAAATGTTTTTCCATTCAAACAAAAATCAAAAATAGCAATAATATAATTAAAGACTCTTGGAAAATTATAAATGCTGAAACAGGGAGAACCACAGCTAAAAATAGTACATTTAAATTAAAGATAGATAATAAGATAATCATTAATGATGTAGATGTTGCAAGCGAATTTGAATCCTTTTTCACAAGTATACCTATTACTTTGACAAAAACTTTGAACTCCTCAAACCCCATTGCAGAATCTTTGTTAAAAAGTCATGTACTCGAATGCAACACAAAATTTAAATTTCAACATGTAAGAAATCATGATATTATGGTAAGCCTTAAGCAAATAAATCTGAAGAAGACTAAAGATCTATGGGGGATCTCCGTGCCTATTGTAAAGTCTATTATTGAACATATTGTGCCAGATTTAGTCATAATTTTCAATAGGTGTATTGACTGTGGTGTATTTCCTGATCTAATGAAATTAAGTAAAATTACTCCCTTATTTAAATCGGGTAGTACGTCAGATCCCACTAATTTTAGACCAATTTCTGTACTACCATCACTTAGTAAAATCTTTGAAAAAAATATTTTAAACCAACTTTTAAAACATTTTCATGATAATAATATTCTCCACAATAAACAGTTCGGTTTCAGTAAGGGACGTTCAACTACTGATGCAGGTATTGCATTACTTCAAAGTATATATAAAGCCTGGGAGGAGTCACACGATGCCTATGGGGTGTTCTGTGACTTATCCAAGGCATTTGATTGCGTTAAACATGATACATTGATCATGAAACTACATCACTATGGTATTAAAGATAGCGCTCTGGATCTTATTTCCTCCTATTTGAGCAATAGGGTTCAGTGTGTCGATGTCAGCGGAAAACGATCCCCCGGCTCTCCTGTAACAATGGGGGTTCCTCAAGGATCCATATTAGGACCATTCCTGTTTTTAGTTTATATTAATGACCTACCTTACCTAGTAAGGGACAAACATGAGATAGTATTGTTTGCAGATGATACCTCATTGGTATTTAAAGTTAAAAGACGCCAATTAAATATAGACGACGTGAACAATGCTCTCTCTAAAATAGTATATTGGTTCAATACCAATAATCTTCTACTGAATGGATCCAAAACAAAATGTATTAAATTCACACTTCCTAATGTTAAACATGTCAAAACTGTAGTGAAAATTAATAACGAGGAAGTCGAAAAGGTTGAGAAGGCTGTCTTTCTAGGTATAACTCTAGACTCTAAGCTTCAATGGGGCCCACATGTGGAAGCTTTGTCCGCTAGACTAAGTTCTGCAGCTTACGCTGTTAAGAAAATTCGTGAATTCACAGATATTAAGACTGCCCGCCTGGTCTATTTCGGCTACTTCCACAGCATTATGCCATATGGCATCCTGCTGTGGGGGTGTGCTGCAGATATTAAGGATATCTTCATTTTACAGAAGAGAGCGGTTCGAGCTATCTACGGGTTGGGCCCTAGAGAATCACTTAGAGAAAAATTTAAAGAAATAAATATTTTAACAGTATATTCACAATATATTTACGAAAACCTTTTATACGTCCATAAAAATAAGGACAAGCTTGTTAAAAATCGGGACATACATTTATTTAATTTAAGAAATAAAGATGATCTAACTGTGCCCTGGAGTAGGCTCCAGAAAATAAACAGGTCCTTCTCTAGCTCATCTATGCTCTACTATAATAAGTTACCCAAGAATGTGTGTGACATGTCCATTAATAAATTTAAAACATATATTAAAAGCAAACTGTACAGGATGGCATACTATAATACATCGGATTATATTAACGATAAAAATCCATGGAAATGAATACTTTATTGAAAGACGGGGACAGACAGGGGCACGGTCGCGTTCGCGAATGCTTGGTTCGTTCGGCTCGGTTCGGTTCGTCCTGGGGCGTATTCATGGAGTTCTGTGGTAAAGTAGCAGGATAAGTTATGGAAAGGAGTAAATAGATGGTTCTACCTACGAATTTTATAATAAAATTCTAGAGTGTAGGAAAGGAATGCAAGGCTGGCACCACAGAACTCTGATGGTGGGTCCCGGGGCGGTTTGGGCGGTGTTGGGCGGGTTGTGTGTTTGTGGATGAGATAGTGTTTTAAGTAAATAATTTTTTTTTTTGTTTATTATTTTGTATATTATAACTTATTTGAACAGATAGACAGACAGACAGAGTTACTTTCGCTCTTGTAATGCTAGTAAGGATTATTATAGCAAGTATGGATTATTGCTCCAGTTCCACTTTTCTTCAATAATATTATATATGCGACAATGTAAATCACATGATTACTGCAAAAAAAAAAAAAATATACAAAAAAAAAACCCCATGAGTTTCTTGTGTCTTCTTCTCATGTCATGGAGGTCGCGATCCGAAGACATAGTAGAGTAGATTAAATAAAAAAAAAATGACATGTCAAAGAGATATCTTGCTAATATCCGAATGAATAAACGTACTTTGATTTGATTTGATTTGATTGAGGTGGACTATAAAATTGAATTCCCACAAAGCTATCTTCAGGATTGCCGTTTGGTGTTTAAACTTCATTTAGTAAAAGAATTGAAAGGGGATCATTAGGGGTTTAGCTGTGAGGAAGGTTTAAAAGTTTAATTTTTAAATGACGTGAGATGTAATAATTAATTTTATTATACAGGCACCTACAACTTAAAAAGGTATAATGAAATGAAATTTAATAATGTGATCGTTAGTACTTTTGGTATTATATCGAACTATCTTCGTTCGTTTAGAGCGGTGTTGGTCTAGTGGTAGATACCCCGGCTTTCATTCTGAGAGTCGTGGGTTCGAATCCAGACCGACCGCGCACCAATGTCTTTTTCTTTAAGAAAAAGGTATGTGCGCTAATAACATCGCTCTTACGGTGAAGGAAAAACATCGTGAGGAAACCAACATGTCCTAGGACTCACCACGGTCCGAAGACATGGGATATTCAGTTTTTTCTATGTATCATATGTATGTATTTACAAAAAAAAAAAAACCGTGGTGAGTCCTAGGACATGTTGGTTTACTCACGATGTTTTCCTTCACCGATTTATTCAAATATTATTAGAAACACCGGGTTAGATCGCGTTGTAGCGTAGATAATCATTGATATAATTACCTCGGTATTTCGGCAAACGAATCACACCGGCCGTGGTTGCGAGAAGACTTCTTCTTCTCCTTTTCGTGCTCACAGTTTTCACAACATCCTAAGGCCTCTACTTGACATAACGACTGCTAATAGAGATAACAACCGGGACCAACTGCCTAACGTGCCTTCCGAAGCACGGAGGAGCTCGGGAAAATTAATTGAAAAAGAAGAAGAAGAAAAAAAGAAGAGAAGACTGAATCTGGGTATTCAAAAAGTGTGGAGACGCTTTGTGCACAACGTTGCATAGAGTCACCATCCATAACTATGAGGAACCAACTAAGGTGGAGGATACACTTATCGGCCACCCGGTTTAACATTTTATTCCTACATCTTCGCAATAAATTCAGACTTCACCGTAACATCAAAGAAATATTTCACAAGGTGTTTGGTTTACATGACAGTCTTATAACGTGAAATGGAAAAACAAGAAAAATATGTTAATATTTGGTACACGTGATGTTTCAGACAGAAAACTGGCTGGAATTGCTTTTTGTTAACATATATTAATGTTAAGTTATTTATATAATGGTAACTTATATAAAGGTTAACAATATAAAAAAATGTAAAAAGGAGTTTTAATATGGACAAATTCTGACCATTATATTACCGGATAATAAATGTGAATGCGGTACACAGGACTTTTACTGAGAATTTACATGTAGACTTAAAAGGAAAGTTTACCTACTCTTCCTCTATACAAAGTCGACTGTCTGTAGAGAAAATATTTTTATGCCATGAAACTTATATCTACCATGACCATGCCCCTACGTTTAAGTTTCTTTATTTTCTAATTAGAATAGTTTTTTTTTAGAAAAACTAGAATATGAACAAAATCAAAACGTAGAGGCATGGCTGATATAAGATTTAGGGCATAAACATATTTTCTTTGACGTTTGGAATGTTTGTATGGAGAAAAGAGTAGGTAGACTGTCCCCTTATTAAGGTTGTTTTAGGAGATTTATACTGGGAATTGCTTTTTGACATGGCCACAATAACAATGCACCTATACGGCCCGCACGGGTTTGATAAGTAGATTTGAATGCGCACAGAGCCGAAAAAGTTATTTTGTTGAGCAGTCAAAACGTTTTTATGAATCTCATGAAAGAGCCTGTTTGAAACAAACGAACTCAGAACATATATACCTACTTAGAAAATTTATTTTTAGATTTTTTTTTATTTTTAGAATTTTTTTATCAGAACATATAGTTAAAAGCACGTTTTGGTTTTCGAATAAAACGATTCAAGCAAATGATTAGAAGTAATTCGCAGGCGGTTTGAATAAATAATGATATAGCAAAACATTAGTGTGAGTCTTGGTGAATTCAACTAAATCTACACTAAGCGGTGACCCGCACGAACCATTTAAATACGTAACAGCGCAGCCTGACCTAGGTATTGCGGGTACTTCTGTCAACTTCATTATTTATCTTAATACAAATAAAGATGGTAAAAGTTTTGTCAAAAATAATATCCTCAACAATTTCATTTTTGTCGCGCTTCGGCAAACACTTTGTAAAACAAACTTTGGGAAGTGGCCATTAAAACTTGAACTTTATTTCATAAGCCGTAAAGGTGTATTTCAAAGTCGTTTTGTTGAGTTCTCCTCATCTTGGGTCTCAAGGTTCACACGCTATCAGGAAAGCTATAAAATCAGTCTTGTACGTTTAAGTGTTCTGGATAATCCCTGAGATCAAAAGATTTTGGCTGCCTAGGTAATGTTTCAAGACAGGGTGCGATATTACATTACAAAGGGATCTACATTTTGAGGCTCATATAGTTTACGTCCGTAGGATTAATGCCCAGTTATGCCACACGTTATAAATAAGTGGGTGCTACAGGAGCAACAGTCGTTTTGTAGGATACTTCGACTTTGGTTTGTCACCGCACACCGCCGATGTATTCAGCATCAGTATAATAACTCAAACGAATTTATACCAAATCGTTACTATACACAGTAACCTACTTTGTTTTCCCTATAGCCTAAAAAAACTACTTGCGTAATGTCCTCGCGTCTTTACAGATCGATCAAGACAATGTTTTCTGAAAGACAACTTATGGTAAACAAAATAAAGACCAATTTACAACAAAAGACGAACGTTATCATACGTACAGAATATCTGATTTCCATGTAACGTATCTAACGTATGTAACGGTTCTCTTGGGTGGATGTTATTTATAGACGAAGTTCTGGATTCGTAGTTAGCGAACGTTCGAATGTGTTCAGTCGATTGATTCATGTCGGTATTTGTTCAGGAGATGTTATGAAAGCTGAAGAGTCGTGGTTTTCCCTTTTCCATGCATAGAAAGTAGCGGGCGAATCGGCGGTGATTTTCATGCATGAAGCTTTAACTGGGTTAGTTCGTTTGGAATTCGAAACTTTTTAGATTTCTAACGAATAGAGATTACACTAATGATTAAATGGGCTCAGCCTTAAAATATAATTACACAACTAAAAACGGTTACGTTTTAAGAAAACAGAATTTCAGTGTAACTACTCTGCGTATTGGCTGCATAAAAAAAATGCTTCAAATTAAAAAAAACGAATATTGCCCGCGTTGTGTCGGCATTCGGCTAGCTGCCCTTCATGTAGCGTTTATTGCAGGCTTGCGAAGCATGTACCTACTTAGGTGTTTTTTAGTCACACCATGTACCTTCTTAGGTGTTTTTTAGTGCAACGGTTACACCTCCATAACGAATACCCGGCCTAAAAAACCTATCTTACTATACCCATACATTGCTCTGTGGCCATATAACCGGAAGCATTCCTACTTTTGTCAATATAAATATTTGAGATAGTAAGCACTACCGTACTAAAGGTCAATAAATGATCAAAACTCTTCCTTGGATAAACTAAGTACTTTTCTAAATTGAAATCCCAATACGAGAGTAAATTGTCATTCGAAATCCAATAAAATATATCTTATATAACATCGTCCGGCTCCGATTTGACCAACCATTCACAAAAATTCTCTCCTATTGCGTTTTAAAACATTAAACTCGTTTTTTAAAGGCTCTAACATCATCAAATTTCTAATTATTACGATGTTAATTACTTTCTTTTATGTAGATAGGCATGTTGTATATTTAAATCTACATATGCAAGCTTTGTTTAAAAAATTTACATGAGCCCTTTCAGGAAAATTTACGATGACTCCCTACGCCGTCGTAAAAGGAAACGGTCATATCTACGTGTGTGAAAAATGTACGAAGAGGTCATGATGAGACGTGCCTAGTATCTCTCCTTTGACATACGCCGTCGCGTTGAATGAAATTATAATAAGGATTCCAGAAGTCAGACGGTACATTTTCAGATTATCACCACCATTTTCTCTTAGAGGGCGCGCAGGAACTGCGCCTCGGCTAAACCGGGAGTGCACGGTATTTTCTCGTGGCTGTTTTTGTAATAGGTAGTGAGATATAATGACACTATTATAAAACTTTAAAAAAGTTACAATATAACATAGCATGATGCTATTTCTTATGTTTAGTAAATCACCAAAATCGATCCATCCGTTGCGAAGTTATTTATTATTTTAAATAAATAACTTCTTCAATAAATAACGTAGTTATCGACTACGTTTGTATGGAAAAAGAGTAGGTAGACTTTCCTCTTAATAGTTAAAGGTACACTGTAGGCTGAAGCGTAAGGCATATTGGTTCAAATCCTATTATTCTCTCCCGGTATATTGTGTGACGGACGCTTTAAATCCTAATCTCAAATTAATTTGAACGGAATCTGTGTACAGATTTAACCATACAATAGAAGCATATGAAATTTCTAACATTCCAATTTATTAACGTTGAACGACAATAGAGTAGGTACGAAGCAACTTTATATACAGAATATCCACAATATGAATTTCATGTTAATTGGTAACTCTGCGGTCTTGTATAAGCTAACGGAGAATGTCTTGGGAATGTTTGTTCATTGCCGTGAACAATTAACAACAATGCTTTAGTTTGATTGTTTTACGTATGTAGAGAACTATGTTCTATCTACACCGTTCATGTTTCAGGAAGGATGTCTATATATGGCCAAAGATTTAGATAACTCAAAAAATGTGAGCCGTCATGGGACGCCTGGCAGATGTGAAACATCGATTCACTACGTATAGTACATATTACATTCTATCATATTACCGTTGCGATGCATCGCCACGGCTATAGATGTAACGTTTCACATCAAAATGTAAGCCGTCACGGGACGACTGGCAGATGTGATACAGTGAAATTGTTTTGTATAAGTAGGTAGTAGTTATTATATAGCGAGGAAATGCGTCGCCACGGCCTGTATCGCCACGCCAACAATCGTTTACCTTCGCATATAGATGTGTCACATCAAATATGTTTCATAATAAGACATAATTTAAGAAAACAACAGAGTTTGACTTTTGTATGCAAACGCAAGTCATAAGACAAACGAAAACTGTGAGTTTTGTCTTACCCTTCCTTTTGAGATCATTGCTTTTGGAAAATATCTGAAATAATATTGACAATATCAAAACAGGCCGAAGGCGCATTCTCATTCTCTGATCAAAACAAATTGATATAGAAATCAACTCCAACCTAAACACTATGGAAAAACCAATGGGTCTTGAGATGGAACTCATGGTTCTCAATAAAAAATGATAGGTATTTCCGTATCCGCTACCGCTTCGACGAAAATGTAACGAACATTTGAAATTTAAAATTATGCCTCGGTCACAGTCTACGAATGGGCCACGAAACATCGATTTAGTCTGTCATAGCCCTATTTACCTTCGGCACTGGTCACAAACTGGGCCCCAAAGGGTTCTATTCCAGCGTTTTCCATATGGTTGCGATCCTTTCAGTGTGGAAAATGTAAATAAATGTATGAACGTGCCAAATTAACCTTTTACGGATTCGTTCACAATGATTGCACGCCCGAGGTTTGGGGTGACATTGAGGGCGACGTGTGAAGTCGATTTGGAAAGTTAACTGGACTTAATAAAAGGGATTTTTGTTATTACTATTTCTGTTCGCTGCTTAACAAGTTTTTGAAGTACGAAGTTGTATACATATTGCATTTAATTATCTTAGTCCGGGAAAAATGTATTTAGACCACAGAGGTTATAATGAACTAGCTGTACAACGCGGGGTTACATTTGTAATTCCAGTTCCCGTGGGAATACTGGGATTAAAGTTAAGTTGCATATGTGTTAATCCAGGTTTTAAGCTTCCTGAGTGCCATTAATTTAGCTAAATCTGTTGAGATGCTTTTATGTGATTTAAAGTCAAACCCACGGCAAAAGAAAAGATAAAAGAAAAACTCTCTTCTAAACCGGGGCAACAGGTATGTATATAGTATTATTAGGTAGTCAATAACGAACCTACGGACACAAATTACTACACGGGAAAAGAAAGGGGTCACCCTATTCTATACCAGGGCTATACGTATCTGTATTATATTATAGGTTGTCAATCTACATGAAATAACGAGTCTACGGACACAAATTACTACACGTTCATCGAATTAGCAATTCCAATGTAGACATGAACGAACACATGTAGGTACGTAGTGATGAATAAAGAAGGGTTCTATGTAAACTGGCGTTGGAACGGAAGATTATTGTTTCATCACCCTAAAAGACTCATGATTAGATAAAAGCTTATGACAGCGGAAAATGTTGTTTTTCACACGCGCTTCGTTAAGAGTATTAATTCCAGCCACATGCAGGAAAGCCTTCGGGTAATAAACTCCTTTTCATTTGAACTGATTACATTCGGAGTTTGTAATGGAGTTTTCAGAATTTGAATCTATTTAATGTGGGAATTTTAAAGGACAGGTTTGCTAAATATGAAATCGAATGCTAAACTACCGCAAGAAGATACAATAATTCTGTAACAAAACACCATCACCACCACAACCATTACAAGCGGTCAAATTTATAGTAGTAAAAAATAAAAATGATTTAAAAAAAGGAAACATATTAATTGCAACTAAGTACATAATATTATTATGAATTCAGGCAGACAAACTAATGGGTACGTATTCGAATATCTAAAATTAAAATATCAACAGTTAAAATCCCGATGGTCAAAACCCCTAAAATTACAATATCTTATGGTTGGTTACTCTAATTTCAAAATAATGAAAGTTTTACAATATCGAATGTTGTTTTTAATGTTTTATGTTGGTATTTTGACTTTCAATATTGTAAATCTCGATATTGTATAATTATAGATTATGATTGTTGATATTTTGAACCATCAGGGAATCTGAATGTTAGAAATTGCAAACTTAGGTGTTCTATACTTCGATGTTACATCATTAGTGAATTTGAAACATTAGAAATTGTAATTTTAAGGGGTTTTGACCGTCGGGATTTTAACTGTTGATATTTTAATTTTAGATATTCGAATACGTACCCAAACTAACAAACTAAAACACAAAACTACACTACTTGCAGTTTTGTCGTGCGTCGCGTCGTCGTGTTGACGCGACGCACCAAGGACAACGGGTGAATTTTTTTATAAATACATAGGCTAATTCAATAATACACAATATTATTGAGTTATGAATTCATATTGATTAAAATGATTATATTATTTATTAATTCCCAACATTTACAAAAAAACAACAATAAACAGACACAGGTGATACAAAAAAAACACTAAATCTAAATCTAAAGACAGTAAAAGTCACCCTCCCGTGACATTGTCCTTTAGATGCTCTCTCTGAATAGCAAGAGTAACTGAGACAGGAACCCACCAGCTCTGGGATCACCGGTCGCCTCGATCAGACCGAAAGTTACTGCTCGAGTTTTTCGAAAATCTCCCTATTTTTCTTTACAAACCCAGCCAGCCAAAAATAATAGAATGGATGAGAATGGGATGAGACGGCATTTTAATCCTTCGGACTTTGTCGTAGTATGACTACCTAGGTATATTCCCATACCTGTATCACATTACAACGAATGCGAGGAACCAAATTAGTTTACCAACTTCATTACACAAATGAAACAGGGACCGGCGTCGGTGTGTGGAAAATATAAATCGTTTGCTCTATTAGTATATTCAAATTATGTACCGATTTCATTTTGCATTATAATTATTTCATAGTAAAGGAAGAGAGTAATTTTTTTGAAAAAATGCTTTCAAAATTAAACCCGGCGGGATTCGAACCCGCAACTACTGGTATACCGTCCCAGCGCGATAACTGCTACGCCACGGGTAACCCTCCCGCTGTGCCGAAATTAATTGAGGTTTTTTTGTCAAAATGGATAGTTCCGTTTTAAAGGAAGGTTTACCTTAGTTGTGGTAAAGCATTATCTACCTCTTTAATAATGTCCCGGGCACTACAGCGTCATAAATAACTTTAAAGTTTCTTGCTCTGTAAAATTACAAGGTAGAAGGTACTGAATAGATTTTAGAGTTCCTACTGACCGTGTTTACCTGTAGATGTATAGTGATGAAGTTAATAAATCCATAACGTTTGTACCCATAGGACATTTTTTGCTCAGTGGGAGACCACTTTTGAATCTGACTTAAGTACCTACCTACCTACTTAACAGTACGTTCAGTTCAGTTCAGTTTTTTAGTTATGGCCTTTCTGACAGCATTTAAGGGCAATTTGGGCCAATATCACGTGAATATAACACTATGTTTTTGTTGTGTATTTATTTATGTGGTATTTAGAATTTTCAATGCGGGTAGGAATTTACAGAAATTAATAGTGGCGAATTTTATTGCAACTCCATGTGAGCATCTGTTTGTAACGCAATAATTCCGTGTTCGGCACGGTTATTTTATTTTCACTACACTGGTTATCTTACATGAAACTAAAGTTATTATTATGCCACCAAAATTAAACATTTTACACGCAAATAACTAGGTTTCACGATAATAAAATTCAGGACCTCGCGTTCACCAAGGCGTCTCAAACAGAACTCCAACAGTAGGTACGTTCACACGGAGCCACGTTTTGCCGTATTCGGATGTCAACTTCAGTATTTGACGTGTCTTGAAACCGAATGCATATTGTGTGAACTTATTCATTGAAATACTGTTGCCACTAAACCGAATTCTGCAAAATACCGGTTCGATTCGACGCTGTGTGAACGTACACTAAGTAGGTAGTTAAATCTTCCAAAGTCGCACGTAAAGAAAGCTTCATTTTATTACTTTTCTTCGCCAATTCATTAATATTACGAATAAACGAGACATGGATGATCTTAAGATATCAAAAGATCAAGATAGGCAATTCGCGAGTTAATTGCATCGTAAAGTTTTAAGAGTTCGGTAACACTACTTAAGAAGTCGGCAGAGGTTGAGTTTTCCATACAAATGTATGTCAATTATAATTTCAGAAACGTTATCTTTGCACATTATTACTGGGTTACTAGCCGCGCCCCGCGATTTCACCCTTATACGTCCCGATCCAGCGGAAATATAGGGATAAAAAGTATCTAATCTGTGTGATGAACTACCCCGTTTATGTATACCATGAACATCATTTGACCAACCAAATTATTTCAAAGGCATGCTTAAGAGCTACACCGTTCCTATCTAAAATGTACGGCAACAGGCGTAGGTAGGTAAACGTAGAAGCACTTGTAAGTGACGTCACCCATGACGTAGCTACGTTTACCTTAATACTGCATTCACAAAGGGATGAGATGACGGCTGACCGCGTGACAAGCGGGACGAGACGCCTCTCTAGAATTTACAGCGCTTCTGTGCTTGATTAAACCATGTTACAGCTACTTTAATCTTGTTGAGACATGTACATTCTGTTACCTGCTCTGAAAACCTAGTACATAAATGGAAAATTGCAAAACGTACCTTACGTATAATTATTGTACTTAATCCCTGGGCTCTCGTTGCAATACAGTTTGTAACTTTTGCAGTTTAGAACGATTACCTGCGTAATTTTTGTTTCAATCCAATAAGTAATTTTAATTGGAACGAAGTTCCTTATCGCGCGTTGCGAGAGGGGGCTAGACGGAAAAAATTAAGACCAAAAGTTGTAACGACACTTTTTTCTGTTGTTTGGAACTTCGTTCCATTCGAGTGTCTCTTGACACCTCTCAAGTTTTTTTTTATCAACAAGGTAAACAATTAAAACGCAGGACCTCATATTAAGAGGAGTATATACGCCAACGACCTTGAAACTGAAAATCCCTGTCGGGCTTATCGAAAATTGTTGATTATTTCATGACGGAATGTCGTAGAACTTTTTTTTGTGCACAGATTGTAGGTGACATTGTTTCCTACATTTTGGTGTAGTTTTAAGACAAGAACCTCCTATTGGTGCAAAGCCTATCCAAATTTTAGACAAAAAATGTCTGATTTGGCTAAAATGTCGATAGGCTTCAATACGTTTCGACATATTTGTATGGAAAATGCACTAAAATATCGGAAACAATGTCGCCTACACAATCTGTACACAAAAAAAAGTTCTACGACATTCCGTCATGAAATAATCAACAATTTTCGATGCGCCCGACATGGTTTTTCAGTTTTTCAGAATAGGGCCCTTAAGGGATTGAGTAAAATTAGGGCCTCAGTCAGACGTTCATACGTAGCAACTAGCAACATCAAACAAAAGTATTTAACACAAATTTATATATCTACCTATTTAAATGCATTAACAAACTACCGAATTAACATTTCGATTAAAGCAGACTCATCAATGACTCAGTAAATGTGTTCTCGACAATGCCCGTTGATAAACCGCCTGTGATTTCGGCGAGCATCCAAATATTGCTACGATAGCTGGCTAGCTATGCTATACTAGCTATGTATAGGAAAATGGCTTATAGCCGCTGGAGCCTACTTTAGCTGTGTTTACACGAACGCTGATTATTAGAGCACTAGAGCGTGAATAAATAAACGGGCTTATAGATAAAGAAATAAAGAAAAGATGTTAATTCAGACAGGCACACAACTAACACAGTACCTGCATAATCAATCACATAATAATAAAATAAAATAACAAAGGAAATTTAATCAACTAACAAAATAAAATAAAAAAACACAGGAGGGAAAAGAAAAATCATGAAAACATAAGTATTAAGTAGGTACAAAAATAAACAAAAAATAAATAAATAATGTCATTAGATTACAAAGGTAGCTCCTTTTTACCCACCTGCTTCTTGCTTATTAAGATTATTGGCGTAGGATATTTTTGTCCTACAGTTATTGAGTGTGCTTGTTTATTACTTATAAGTTGCGGCCGTAGTCGGGTTTTTAAGCTATTGCATAGCTTTCATCGCGGACTTTAAGCGCGGCCACCGAATCAAGAAATTCCGTAACAAAAATGAAACCTAACACCCCCCCACTTCGCCTACCATGGTACAATATAAATAAATAAATATAATTGCATAAGTTGATAAAAATGCTATGCAATAGCTTGACCGCGGCAGTCCCCGAGTGCCACACGTTTTTATAAATAGCTTTTGTTTTCACTACCGCATATCACTAAGGTAGCAGTATGCTCAGGAACCTGCATAAAATAAAGTTAGTGTAAATCTCACTACAGCCCGAAATGCTGATTTGTTCTGTATTGTTCGAGACCGCAGTCGTCAATCAGATAGTACCTAATTAAAATACGAGCGAACTCGTCTCAATACTCTTTGTCTGCTTATTCGCGGTTTTATGTTTTTGTGAATCGAAATGAGAATCCGGATATTTATACAGCCTACATAAAGACTATAATGGGAAGCTAAGAGTACCTACAAAGCGTCTTAACAAATAATAGAGAGTAAGACAAAAGTAAATTCAAACTGGATACTTTCGTCTCTTAATAGAATTGAATTAGGCGTTTCTTTTCGAAATTCCATAACAATTAAGTTAAAGAATAATGTTTAGTTTTTAGTCTTGACACCCGACTAGTGTAACAACACAGCGTGCAGTGTGCAGCGTGCAAAAAGCACCATCCTCCCATCCCTCTTAGCATGCGGTACAATATACTCTTATGTTAGTGACACTAATCATTAGCCATGCATCAACGTGTTTCGGCTTTAAAAAGCCATCATCAGGAGCGTAGACTCTGACCGAACTGTGAGGGCGATAAAAGTTAGTAAAGACGCCGTTCACTCGACACTGTTGACTCGTTGACAGCTGGAACAAGAATGAGTGAACAACGCAGCAGCCTATTTTATTCCGCATGCAAAGAGTGGTAGGAGGGTAGTGCTATTTGCACGCTGCGCTGTGTTGTTACACTAGTCAGGTGTCGGGACTAAAATAAATATTTTGTATTCTTTAAAGCTTACTTGCCTCCCTTGCTTGCCAAACAGATACGCTACCAACTGTGGTTTTAAAATACTACACATTTCATAATTTGAAATACACAAATAGTGATTGAATAAAAAAGAAGGCATAATAAACAGCGATTAAATAATAATACTGAATACATCACACAAGATCTAAGACCGTAAGCATACGACGTATTTTTTGCGCTCACGACGTGCAAATGACAAGCGTATTTATTATACGGGCTTCAAACGAGAGTCAAGCTAAACCAGGTGCCGTAACTTGTATCCGTACCTTGAATACGCGCGTCGTCTGCGTGACAAGGTCTGTCTGAAAATATTGTTTTTTCAACAAACTGTCGTTCCAATTTTCATGAGGTTACGTATGTAATATTGTTTTGTTCACTCGAGGGAATGTTTGATTTGGAAATGAAACGCAAGGAAAATTGCTTGGTCTAGCTAAATACAGATGATATTTCAGATAAGAAAGTAGTTAGGTAGGTCAACATGCTTATTGTACAAAAAATGTCGTACTAAATAGTGGATTGGTGTTTTCACAAAAGGGTCTTGTTTTTCTCGAGTATTAGGTAGGTAGGTATTTTATCCAATCTGAGAGATTGCCACAAAGTTTTACGGAGCAGCAGGAACTAACATTTTTATAGAAATATTTCCCATAGAATTCGATAATAGAGTGAAATCAATCTGTATAATCCTACTTCTACTCATCCTATCCAACTAATATTATAAAGGCATTTTATAATTCTTATTTAAAACTGCATTTACATCTACAGTTCTACAAAGTTACGTTATAAGTTTGACCAAAAAGTCAACGTAAAGCAAGTCATTAATCTCTAGGGCTTAAACTGCGCGTTTACATCTTAGCACATAAAGTAATTTAAATTTGGATCGTTGAAATTCATGAAAGCTCTGGTACCATACGGCCATATAGAAATGGCCACCTAGACAGAACAAAAAACAAGAAATATTGTGGTCTTATTTTGACAGAAGGGTTAGGCGGAAAGTTTTAGTTACCTACCTACTATAAAGTCATGTTAATTTTTGTAGGCTATTTTATTGTCTTGCTGTAGATGTGTAAAGTAAGTATTCATCTCGGTCATAAAGCCTGTCTTAGTGTTGGGCGGCTTGGATCCCACGCTTTACTCAGGACTCTACATAACGCCTGAGCGAAGCGAGGGATTTAAATCTAAAGTCCTTCGTACGGTCTGGATTCAACATGACACCCTCTACATAAGACAGGACTTTATAACCTCGGTGCATAAACTACTAATATAGTGGCATAGGCATCACCTCATGTCACCTCATTATTTGTTTTTTTAAGTTAGTTTTTTAATTTATGTGGCAAATTAATGATTAGAATTGCCAATTTAAACAGTTGTATGTAATCTTAACTGCTCTTCAAGGTCTAATCGAGCTCTACTATTGACAAATATTCGTGCTACTATTTTAATTATGTACATATTAACTAGGTTACACAGATAACTGTAAATGTATAAAAAAACCGTATTTTGGAAAAAAGAATGCAATAGTTGCGGTACTCACTCGAGAACAATGAAGTATTTCTTGGTAAGATACTTTTTTTTTTAATAAATTACACTTATGTAACGAATGAGGTTTCTTCTGCGTTTTGAAACGGGGTGGCACACGCAAAGCTGTGAGCCGATGTTGAAGATGGTCCCCCAAAAATGAAAACGCCGAGTTTTTTTTTTCTTTCGATCTGAGACCGATATGGCCAATGTGGCGCCGAGAGTTGTAAAAAAAACCTGTTTGACAGTTCTTAATTCAAACCTAAGATTAGTCGACCAACGCCCTCTGCCGGGATAAAAAGTTAGTGTTCCTCCTCATTCCTAGGGATGAGAGCAGTCACACTTACTTACAGAAGAGTCGTGGTGCCCAAAGCGGATAAGCGGTCAATAGGGCAATGGGGAAAATACCTTTTTTAGGGTTCCGTACCCAAAGGGTAAAAACGGGACCCTATTACTAAGACTTCGCTGTCTGTCCGTCTGTCTCCAGGCTGTATCTCATAAACCGTAATAGCTAATCAGTTGAAATTTTCACAGAAGATGTATTTCTGTATTTCTGCAACAAATTCTAAAAACAATATAAAGCGATATATTAGCCCCCCAGTGATTAATGGAGAGAAAACCGCAACGATACCGCGATGTTTTTTTTTCTACTAGCGCCATCTAGTGATGCGAGTGATAGACTTGCGCTGGTAGTAAAATAAATTTTAACGTTTGCGTTGCGGACGGACGGATTGGTTGGTCCAGTGTTAATTTTAGGGTTCCGTACCCAATAGTGATAGTGGTACGGAGCCCTTCGTCCGTGAGTCCAACTCGCCCTGGGCCTTTTCTTTAATGTAAGCGAACTCCTTTGTACCCTCTCTGCAAAACCAATAGGAGAGATGGGTGACTCATGTAGCTTCATCGTCGTCACTGACCTCCATAGTACAAGTCGCTGGACAGGTCATAGCGCACTGAATTTTGTCCCTATTTGATCTGCGTCCGTCCACGGAACTATTAGTTCCACGGACGGCCACCATGAGTTTCAATGGAAAACATGCGGCAACAGCGCAACATGGCGCGAATCAAATCGGCACAAAGATCTAATATGATTTTGTATGCTATACCAATTCCAGCGTACTTGTATAGTTTTCATTTCAGTGGTCGTCGTATACAGTCAAGGCTTGATTAATCTTTTATTATCGTATTTGTCGTATTTATCCCATCCTATTTTTCGTGTCTCAAATGGGGCGGACTTTTAGTAAACGAGCAAATTCATAACAAGCATCGTTGCACTTCTTCTGCAATAGACTAAGAAAATGGTTGACATCTAATAGACCGAGATCCCAGAAGTGGCAGACCTCACGTATTTTCTGACGAACGAAATGTGGTCGATTGAGTAGTGTTAGTATGTACTAAGAACGCATGCCTACTTGCTAGCCTGCTACGACGGCCAATTCTGAGATATCAGGTCATCAAGATACACAAAAAATTTACTTACCTCACGTTAATTCTCCGAGCTGATTTTCACGTATATTTTAGGTAATGTACTTAAAAATAAGTCGCCAATACTCCCATTCACTTTCCCTCGACCGTATTGCTTTGCAGTCGCTTTAAAGCTCCCAACATAATTACTCGACTTTACGTAAATTCTGTTGCTCCATTTTTATATATGTCCACCAGACAACTATTTTAAAACTTTTTACAAGAAGACTGACCGATCCAAGTGGCCAATTACCCCCTAAACTCAATTTTAATGCCTCTTTGGTTAGGAGCGCGAGGGCATTAGGGGGTTAAGGGGATGAGTACATTACCTAAAATATACGTGAAAATCAGCTCGGAGAATTAAGGTAAGGTAAGTAAATTTTTTGTGTATCTTGATGACCTGATATCTCAGAATTGGCCGTCGCAGCAGGCTAGCAAGTAGGCATGCGTTCTTAGTACATACTAACACTACTCAATCGACCACATTTCGTTCGTCAGAAAATACATGAGGTCTGCCACTTCTGGGATCTCGGTCTATAAGGCTTTCTACAGTGTCAAAGAATATTTAGATTTAGATGTTTACTTTACATAAGATTAATTTGTTGACTCTAATTATGTTAATTTTTATTTAGAAGAAATGCTTAGATTAAGTTACTATAATATTGTATGTCCGGGATGGACAAACTGTTGATACCTTTATCACATTTACATGTCACCTTAAGAACGCGGGGACTGTAACCATTTCCATACAAACTTAATACCAAAATAAATTATGAAAAATTTAGTTTTCTACCTTAATATTGATATTATTCGAATTAAGATTTTACTTTATTAGGGTCCCCATCACAAGGTTTTCCAAAATATTCATTCGAAATGAAATAAAATAGAGAAACATTTTTTTCATTCAAACATGTTTAATTGTTTACCCTTTAAAAGTAAAATCTTAATCCGAATAATATCGATATTAAGGTAGAAAACTAAATTTTTCATAATTTATTTTGGTATTAAGTTTGTATGGAAATGGTAACAGTCGCTGCGTTCTTAATGTACACAGTTATTCAATAAATTTTCTTGATTCTTGATTCAGGTAATATGTGTGTTACTCGCCTTGGTTGGCGCCATCTACGGAGATAGTAAACCCGCAGTAGCGAGCGCGAATGCAGCAGGAGACAATCCATCTGTGGTGGTCGAAACGTCTAAAATGAAAACTGATACTGGTTTTAAAAAGATGTCTAAATCCAACGCCACTGTCGAAAATGGTGAGGTCAGAGTTTTCTCTAAAAGGTCCTAAAGTCGTCGTCACTCTGTAGTCACAATTATCTATTTATTGCATAATCTGATTAAAGTGATCGTTAGATCGATTAAAGTGAAGTTAAACAAGCTCAACCAAATCTTTTTATTGTAAATTAAGCTGCCTGCTGCGACTTCACTCTCGTTACCTGCTTCTGATTCCTTAAGAGGACAGTCAACCTACTCTTTCTCCATACAAACGTAGTCGACTGTCTCCTCCCTGGATAAAGACATTAGAGCAAATATTTTTATGCCTTAAAAGCTATATCTGCCATGACTACTATGCCCCTTGGGTTTTTCCATTTTCTAATTAGAATAGAAATAAAATTCTAAAAAATATATAATATAGGACTTATGGCATAAACATACTTTTTCTAATATCTTTATCCAAGGAGGAAACAGTCGACTACGTTTGTAAAATTAGTATGGATAAAAAGGTGTACGGGCACAGATAATGCGCGCGCGTCGACGTAGGTTCACGAATTCCTTAAAACCACAGAATAGGAGATAGTCACAAAAGCATTTTGCTTTAAGTGCTCTCTTTTTATCTCTTCTCATCCGAGCGATGTTCCCGGTTGCCACCCTCTCGGGAGTCCGGGGTTCGCTACACCCCAAATTGTTTTTTTTTATTTGGGGTCGGCGCAATCGATTAGTCGTCATTGACCATGCCTTCTGCAATTAGATTTGGCAATGTTTTTACGGCCGGCCGCCTGCCTGACACCAACCCTCTTAGGGATCAAGCAGTTTCCACCGCGCGGGGAGAACTTAAGGTTTGCTTATCTCCCTCAGATTTCTTAGTCGCCTTTTACGACACCCACGGGATGAGATGGAGTAACCCTAATCTATGCCGGAGCTACACGGCTCACTTTTCATACTACAATTATTCATCCATCCGCACCTCGTGTTGTGATGAATAAAAAACTATTCATATTTTACCACATCTTCTTGGTAAATAGGTTATTGGAGACAGAATACTTGCTCATTTTATAAAAATAATATATCAAGTTACATGTATGTAACTTATAAAATAATAAATAAATAATCAGAACAACACACAGCGCCATCTAGCCCCGTGGTAAGCGACTAAGCTTGTGTTACGGTGACTAGACAACGGATATAATACTTATATTTATTTTTCTTTTGTAAATACATACATATTATACATAGAAGAACACCCAGACCAGACACAAATATTTATTTTTTTAAGCATAAATATTTGCATAAACAGTAAATAACATGTGCATTAACTATGCAACGTTTGTCTTTTACCGTGACATGAAGTTTTAAAGTTGACAGACAGAAACAAACGGTACACAACTTTTCTGTTAATCATCGTATAAATGAAAGGGGGTTATCTAATAAATAACATATGCTAAATAAGACCGAAAACCTTGAAAATAATACCATAAGATCGAAAAATCGTATCCAATATTACTTCACCATGCCCGTTGGCAGTATTATATTAGGTATTCTTGTAATCGACAACTTTATCACTTTATCAACGCTTCTTGAATATTTTATTTATCTTGCTGGGTCAATTTTAAGGTCTTTAGCAATTCCAGACACGTTTGACGCAAAATCGAATATCGTATGCATATAATTTATTTGAAGAAGACGATGGATTTAAGCCACCCAAAAATGGCTTTATTAAAATCTTCCCGCGGTAATACCCGCGTAAGTCCCGGCCCCGTGGGAGTATCGGAATAAAAATTAGTATAAGTTAGCCCTTACTAGTTGTTAAAGAATTTTTGAAATCAGTCCAGAAGGTTCGGAGTCTGTTAGTTACAAAAAAAACAAATAAATCTTTCTTCTTTATAAAATTAGTATAGAAAAGCAGGGCATAACGTATTAATCCAATTTTTTGTTAGCCTTAGCCAAATTATTAAGGAGCATAGGCACCTTTTGATCCCGACATTCTGACGATATCGAAACTTACGCGGGTGAAACCGCGGGACAAAGCTATATAATATAATAATAACCTAAGTTTCTACTCTAATGTAATTTCGTTTGAACAAAAAAGAAAGTCATTTGGCACCGGATGGATTCAGAAAACGCATGAGAAAATCGGACGACCAAAAAAAGATGACGGAAAGATCCAATACAATACGGACCGAGACAACCAATCAGTGTCTTGTACAAAAAACATAAACGACTTCTTCTATCAGACGTAGATCAGACGTAATAATGTTGAGGGGTTCGAAGATTGGAGATTTTTTATCGGCCGACATTTTACATTCAATGATAACTTCACCAGAATGTCCTGACAGCACTGCAGACCTACCGTGCAAGTTCAAGCCAACATCGACTTGCGATGTCAAGAAATCGGCACCGTGCGAAAAGGAATGATTTGCGCGCAACAAAACAGTCTTAGCTTGAAGCCGATGCATCGATTTGTAAACGTGGGATCAACTACCATTTAAACCAGTGGCTTAAGAGGACAGTCTCCATTCTCTTTCTCCATACAAACGTAGTCGACGTTTTCCTCCCTGGATAAAGACATTAGAGCAAATATGTTTATGCCATAAAACCTATATCTGTCATGACTATGCATCTACATTTTGATTTTTTTCATTTTCTAATTAGAATTTAAAAAAAAATCAAAAGGTAGATGCATAGTCATGACAGATATAGGTTGACTGTCCTCTTAAGAAACGCCAATGACAATTCAAATGTACGGCGTCGTCGGCTTTAAATGTATGTAAATGAACGCCGTGGTTGGCACCGCGTAAGATATTCCCTTGCGCGGTAGCACTGATATGAAACTATACAAGTACGCTGGAATTGCTATACCACCCAAAATTATATTAGATCTTTGTGCTGGTTAAATTTGCGCCATGTTGCGCTGTTGTCGCGCGTTTTCTATTGAAAGTGATGGTGACCATCTCCGGAACTATTGTGACCGTCCATGGAACTAATAGTTCCGGAGACGGTCACCATCACTTTCAATAGAAAACGCGCGACAACAGCGCAACATGGTGCAGATCAAATAGGCACAAAATTAAGTGCAAGACCTCCTGTCCACTTGTATATGCCTGCTTGCACAGACCCGAGGCAAGTGGGTTTCGGGAGTGCGAACCAAGGGTCTACCCCTTTGGATCAGGGTACCGCGGGGTTGGGCTAGCCCGGCAGCCAGAACGGCCACATCTATCGGTGGCTTGGTAGGGATATGTCGTGTCGCCCAACATGGGTTTGGCCTCGCGGGGGTTGTTGGTTTTCAGTCGCAGAGGACGGCACGTTTGTCAACTCCGGTATGCTTGTCACCGGTGGCCTGACGGAACAGCGGACCCATCTCTTCATACCCTTGCTGGTCATAGCTTGGGACGCTATAACGTATATGCATAGGTGTTCGAGGAACGGGTTGACTGTCCACTTGTATAGGTTCATTTCAGTGGCGGTAGGCATACAGATCAGGGATGTTGGGCACGACTCAAAGTATCAGTCGATACAAAAACCTTAATCCGCTGGATTTCGACAGTAGGCATTGTAGACCGTTGTCAAGCTACGACTGAAACAAGTTCTAAACGGTTTTATCAGCAAAAAGTGTCGTTACTATTGAATTTGGAACTGAAATATATAAATTGGAGCGTCACTTTATTTCAGTTCAGTTTCTTATTTGCTTCTGCTAGCAATATACCTACGGCAATTTGGCCAGTCTCTCATGGAATTTGCAGATACAATATCAGTCAAGTCGTCCAAGTTGGCGCCTATTTTACTACAGCTCTTTCTTTACGAGGTTTGGAAGCAACGAAAAAAATTAATGTCTATCTTTTTTTTTACTACACTCGCTATTTTACACGACACTAAATTAATTTAAAAAAACTTAATAATAACATTTATTTTGTATTACCTACTCAAGGAGTTTTTTCTAGAAATTTCTAACTGAGCCTAAGTCGGTAATCAAAATAGGGAGAAAGCATAAACCTTAATTCACCGTGTCACGTAGGTTGCCGTGTGGTGCAGTGGTTAGCGCACTCGCCCGGCAAGCCCTCGCTTGCCGGGCGAGTGCGCTAACCACTGCACCACACGGCAACCGTTCGTATCCTGTCACGTGAGAATTTTTGATGAAGCATTTTGCCTTGTAAATATTTCTAACTTAATAATATATAAATTCATCATCCTAATTTGGTGTTCAGAGTAGGTATTGGCGTGAATCTGAACCAACGGTAGGTACCTCTTGTTAATAAAAAAAACTGTAAGTATCAAAATCGCTTTATCTCTTTTTCCGTCGGGGGTTAAAAGAGAAACAAAATGTGGGAAACAAATTGACGCCGATCCTACTGCAATCCTCTGCTCTAGTATATATAAAATATCCAGTCATTTCATTGAGATGAATTTTATTGAAGCTAGAGTAAACAAAATAAACCCGCATGCAATTTTGTTCTGCTCAAAGCTTGCGTACCGAAAGTAGATATTGAAAATTTGCTTCAAAGCTGGCTGAGTATGCGATGCACGTTTCAAATATTCGATAAATTAAAATCCGAAGTGGCTGGGCTACCTATTGCTTAAAATTCATAGAATTAGAAAGGTATTTCATTTTTTTTATTAAATTAAAACCGGCCTAAAAATATTAAAATATACACTGGACCAAGTCAAAGCTTTTCAAGTGTAAGTAATCTTGCAATTTTACTATCACTAGTTGAACAGTTTCAGAAAAACTTGAAGAGAGCTGACACATATTTGAGATATTTAAATTGTGAAATAGACATCCTGGTATGTTAAAACTTCGGGAAAGTAATGTTTTAATTCTGAATTCCCGTGATTCGGGCACAGTGCACGCGGTCTGGCAGCAGAAGCGGGTGCAGGAAGGAAAACTGCGTCGGAAAACGCACATCCGTCCCGTTGGTAGGTACTATGTTCATAAGAAGCTTTGTGTTAAGGGCCCATATAACCCCAATAGCGTGACGGGGATAGCTCTAACGATTTCATATGAAGGACGTAAGATACTATTATGCAAAATCTGGAGTGTAAATCAAACAATTTCTAATTGCAGGATAACAAAACCTTAATTTTGAATTCAAATCATATATGACACGTATTGAACTAAGTTCAGTTCATATTACGAAAAAATAAACTAGTATAAGTAATTACTAGTATTTTTTTCAGGCGTCATGTTTTCACATTTTATATGAATTAGTAAATATCCTCTACTTTAATAAGTATTGTTTACTAAACTGTTGTATTAAATTATATTCATATTCATTCAATAGAAATCAGTTATCAATAGAAACTGGCCTACTGCAGAGGCTTACATACGGTAGGTACATATATGACGGTACCTACATGCTTGCTGTGTATGTATGTACTGTGTGTTTGTACATAAAAAGTGCCTTGTATTTTTAACTAAAGTAAAGAAAATTAACCTAACTAATAAAAGTACCTACTCAAAGTAGAGTGCCCTTGTAATCAGTACCAAGCTAACATAAAACTACTCAATTTCGTTGATTAATCAATTAAGTGCAAGATCGTATCATTAAGAAAAATGTTGTCCAGTGGACTGACGACAGTTTATCGCAGAAACGAAACATAAAACTTATCCAGATGGTATCCAGTGTACTTAATCACAGCTAAGGGCACCACTTAAACACATCCATTCATTACAGGAACGTCGTTTAGGGCCAAACTTTGAACGCTCTAATCTTGTTATAAGAAATTGAAAACTTTCCATTCAAGTCGTTAAGAAAGTGCTTTAATTAATTTTTCGTATTTATCTTGAGACTAGTTATGGTTCGCAGTTTTATTTGATTTGGAAATGTATTGCTTTTTTTAATACTTATATGCTTTCAGAATTTTAGTACCCGGCGGGACTCGTTCCCGCGACTAGGTAGGTACTGGTGCGACTAGGTACGCGAGAATCGCCCACCAGTCGAGAAAGTGAATTAGATATTTTTTAAAACAGTATTTCCTAAGTGTCGTCAACAATCACTAAGAAATCATTTTTGGGAAATGTACCTACTGTATGATACTCCCGTGACTGGGTTTGAACCCGAGCTATCGCTTGCCGGGCAAGTGCTTTAATCACTAAGACACTCGCCCGGCAAGCGCGGGGCACTGGTTCGAATCCTGTCATGAGAGGATTTTTGATGATGTATTTTTCTTTATAAAATATTTCTATTACTTATCTTATTGAAGTAACCAGTGTAAAAGTAAATCTCAGTGGGTTCAAATAAACAAACAGAAAAACTTGCGCGTTTATTATTATAATAATTTAGTTGGACCAGTTGGGATTTACGCGAAGTTCTTGCGAGAGTTTTGTTGTAATATACATTTTGTTATTAGATAACAAAGTTACAATCTGTGGTTACATTACAATAAATTAAAACGCGATGTATTTTGCCACACATCGAGACACTTTTGGAGAACTTCTAATACAGTTTTATTTCTCTGGCTCATGATAAGGGTTTTCTAAAAGAATAACTCACCATTAACACCATTTTTGTGTCAATGATCTTCAAAGTTGCCCCCAAAAATGCTTCCGTTTTACTATAACACTACTACCACACTGTATTCAGGTACGATTTTCAGTTAAATTTGATAAGTACCTATAGGTATTACAGGGATTTTTGTTATATCTTTAGATCAGTAACCCAGCTTTTTTTTAAATGATGTAGTTTATTCCAGTTCTTTCAGATAAAACACAACTGAAAGAATCGCTATTCCCAGCCGTGCTTAAAATGGCCTACTTTTAACAGAATTCAAGGGTAGGTATTACGGCGACGAAGTCATGAGTCATCTATATAGTGTCCATCCAATCTTCAAAAGGAAACCACACATTAACAGTCAGCCAATAGGCGTCGGTATGTCAGTCCCATATACAGCAACTTGCAATGTACAGTACATTGTAGCTACATAGCGTGAGCGGGAGCGGAGTGCCAGCGAAGCGGTTAGCGGGAACTCGTAAGTGCGTAGTTCCCGAGCTATGGCAAAGCCCTTGAGGGCAGTCGGGCGGCCAACATGGACGGGCAGAGGGAAACTGCGCACGTACGAGTGAAGCGTAAAGGTCATAGCACACTTAAACGACTCTGCTCCAACACCGCTCCCACCCAACACTGCCCAAAACTAAGACGACTGCTCGCAGTCTACGCGGCGACAGCTAGCAGGCAACCAGCAGTCCACGCGGCGACAGCTAGCAGACGGCCAGCTGTCCACCCCCCTACCGCTCTCGCTTTTCGCGAATACGATTTAAATCGTACGGTTGCCAACACTCCGCGACGGCGCGCGCGGCTACTGCTAGCAGACCGCTCGTCTACAACGTGCGGCCAGCGAGGCGTCGACTCCCGAGCAGTCTGACGGCGGTAAGCTCGCTGTAAGCGAGCTGTCTGCTAATTTATGATGCCAATGTAAAATATATCTAAAGATCAATATTTAAAGCCCATATTTGAATTATATTATTTTTACCGGGTGGGAGCGGAGTCGCGTAAGTGTGCTATGACCTTTAGTTTCCGCTGGTGCTTTGCTTCCGCTCGCGCTACGCTACCTCTGACGCTACTGCGAGAGGCCAATACCTATATAACTAATACATTTGCCCCGCCCTCGCCCTCTGACTTCGTATCCGTCGCATAATGTGTTGTACCTTTAACTGTGTCTGCAATATATCTACACCCTACTACCATATCTCTTCACATAATCTACTCCTACTATCTTGTTCATAGCAAATTCGTATATCTCTCGTTCAACGTCTAGCATCGCGCGTCGTCAACTGCTAGATTATGGTAATAAACCTCTCTGTGTCTCTTACATGTTAATTTATTTAAACACCATAATTTAGACGCTTCATTATGATCTGAGACAATGAACGGCATAATTTTATCTTAGAAAACAGTTGTAGTTTGTTCTGAGTAGGAAATTGCGTTGCTTGACACTCAGTTCGGTGCAATAATCTTTTCATTTCCCTTCGCTCGTCGCGTTAATTTATATGAAGTTGGTTTGTTGTTGACGGAGTGATTACTTTTTACTGACTAGCACTGGGTCGAGATTTAATGTACTTTATTTTGAAACTGGATAGAACCTATTTATGGAATGATTAATTTTATTATTCATTTACAAATAAACACTTCCATGATTTATTTGTTTCTTGATTAAAATGATATAAAAATTAAATTCATTTTTCAGTTTTAATCGCATGGTGTTTATTACTTTTACTCGTAGCATTGCGAAACAGAAGAAAAATCTACATTAATTAAGTTGGAATGTAAAATATTAGGCTTTAGCTAGCTCGACTTGTCTAACACGTATATTTTGAAATTAGGATATTGTTCATTGCAGAAAAGTTTTTAGGGCGCCAGAAATATAAATAAGGTACCTACCTAGATAGGTACATTATGTTCCGACGACATATCATACCAACAATATAAATATTAGAGACATCTTGTTATTCTGATCTTATATTCATACGTCTTTCGCATCGAATCATTGGAGCATTTAATTCTTGCTTGTGAAGCTTGGGAAATATTTGTGGAGCTTTTCCCTCTCGGATAACGTATTTCCGGGAGGGGTAAGCAAAGTGGTTCACAAACAATGCTTACGTTAACTCTAGGGTAAGGCTGTAGTGATTAAAGAGTGCGGAATTAAGAGATTTACTTGCTCAATATTAAATTCGGGAAACACTTAATAAATCAAAGTCAAACTCTGAGCAATAAAGCGATTAGATGAAAAAGTGTTTGTCGAGAAAAAATAACGAAATGAGCGGATGAATGTGAAGTTTTTTTGGGCATTACAGAAGACACTATCAGATACGCGTGCAAATGGCCTCACTACACGGAATGCCGAAGATCGTGCGAAGTGGAGGCATAAAAGTAGGAAAACGGACCCTATGCTCCCGAGAGGGATGCAACCGTGAACATCGCTCGGATGATAATGATGACAGAAGACACTATTATATGCATCATCGTATTTGAGTGATGTGTCATTTCACCCGCGAAAAAGTTTGAGCCGAGGGCTAAACGACTAACTTCAAAAAACTACTACATTCGCATTAAGCCTTTTGTGGTTTGTCTTGGTGTTCATTACTCTTTTCTGAAATAAATGGGTGCATACCTGAAAAAAAAACCTGGAGAAAAATAAAGTAATCGTACAATTAAGAACTCTTCTTCTTCTTATTTTCGTGTAGTGATGAGGCTCACCTGGTTTTAGAGTTTTCAGGTCGCCCTAAGTCCTTTAACTTGACCTAACGAATGCTATCGGACAGAACAACCGGGCCTAAAGAATTAATAAAATTCATTAATGATAACAATATTCGAAGAACTTATCCCATAATTTGTAGCTGAATATGATGATAACGGCAACTAGATCTCAAGATTTGTCGCCGAACATTTCCCCCTACTTCCCATGATAATTGCAAAGGGGGGCACTAAAGGGCACCGTATACATCTGCTTCTGTCTTCCTTCTCTAATTTCGTAATTTTCTTTTATTTTTATCGCCAGCATCTAATGATAAATCGACGAAATTCTTCTGAGAGTTGTGGCAACATTATTATTTTTTTATTAATTTTCATGGTTGTATTGCCGATGGATAAGGTACATATTTTTGCCTTTTGCAATGGAATCTTGGACCCGTGGGGACCCGAGGCTTTAGGTTTTGATTAGTAATATTTTTTGGTGACCAAAGGGCTGGCTGCTACTATGGCTAACAAATAGGTATTTCTATCTAAAAAGCCATTGCAGGTAGCTTTTTGGTACCATATCTAGTAATGACTCATTTTTATATTTTCTATTATTTTAAATTAATAATTTATTATTTGTTAAAGAATGTTTTAAATTATGTAAATAAATAAACATGGTAATGATAAAATATACAGTTAATTACAGTTATTAAAAAATGAAATAACAACATTTACAGATAATATTTGTAGTATTTTAACAAAATGAGAGCTATCGTTTAATTCAATAGGTACAAAAAGATTAATTTAATAATTTAAGTAAACCATCTTAATTCACTAAATAAATTAAAATTAATTAAAGTAAACTAACATTATGTTGTATAAAATAAAAACTAGGTTATATAAAAACAGTTTAACTCACCATTCAGCACAAACAAATTGCAATACTAAAGAGGCAAGGGAGGAATTTTATTGTGTAAAACATACTCGTAAGTAGTGAAATAATTTAAAAAAAAAGCTAATACTTTCAATACAGCACATAAATCAGTTGTAAAAACTTGGCACCAAGAATCATTGAAACCCCTCTAATCTTACATAATAAATATTCATTTTGTTTGGAAACGAAACACACCCTAAAGTGTGTAAACACTTAAAACAAACAAACGTACCGTTTTAACTAAACTACAAGGACCTAACGACAACAATTAATTTAAATTACTGAACCTCTTAACCCTTAAACTCCACAGACTCAAATTAAAAATAACAAAAGGGAATCGAAACAATGACACATTAATACATCACATTGAAAAGTTTTACGTAATGTTCTTTTTTCTAATTCCGAGCGGAAATCGGCAATGGCGGACGGTTCGGCCGACGCGAGCTCTCGATTCGGAATCAGATTTGATACTGGCATTGCCGCAGGAGCCTGCGTCACAGCCACTGGACCTCGGCACCTTTTTGCGGAATCCTAATTAATAACAACGCGTGACGGGAACACTCGGCGCCGAATCTTGATTCTGGGGGATTTCGGTGATAATTAAATGGATATGCTAATGTAACGTCATTCAAATTGTAATTAAGCTTTATGAATCCTTTTAAGGAGACCTAAGTGAAATCTAGATTACATTTTTGTTGAATAAATGTTGAATAAATAGTTATCCGATTAGGCAGTTTTCTCGACGAGATAAAACAGTTCTTTATTAATTTATTTATTAATAAAATACCTACATTATGTCTAGTGTACTAAAAAGCTAAAACTATTGGCACAAAATCTAAATGTAATCTAAAAATTTTAATGTCACAGTAAAACGATCGGGTCGGTTACTGCGATACAAGCTGTGCTTAGTGTGGAACTGATTTATAATGTAATTTGGGAAATGTTTAATAAGTTTCATAATAATAAATAAATATTGTATTTATTTATTTTTTGTAAAAGACAAACGATACATAGTTTATGCAGCTGTGAATTATCTTTTAAAATTTAGGGGGTTAGGGGACTACGGCCAAAAGTGCCTATTATGTTGAGTGCATTTCCCCGTTGATTTATTATTAGTTATTTTCGCTTTTAGCGATAAGGTCGCCCGGTCGGACAACGTTTTACTTCTAAGCTTCCTGTGTATTTGTCTTGCTTGTGTGTGATGTATGTACCTATTACTAATTGTAATTGTTTGTTGTGCAAATAAAGCATTCATTCATTATTATTTAAATTACGAGTAAACTCACTTTTTCGGTTTTAATCGCCTGGTGTTAAGTTGTTATTATTTACTATTTATATCAATGCTCCCATTGGAATTCAAATCCCCCCCAACCTCCAGAATACCAACCCGACATCGTGTTTGTTCCAACTTGTAAATTACGAAGTTTCCAAGCAAATTGTAAAGAAAAATAAAGTGGAGTTCTGTATAAATAGACATCTGGGCACGAGTGTACAGTACACGATCGGATTTTAGATTTATATATCCGCATCGATAGTCGATAGGTAATACACTCCGATAGCCTTCGGTTCCAATTACGGGCTTGCTCTCGAGAGCATCTTGATCATAAATCCCTTATGGTCATTCCGTACATAAATATTTGAAATTTTACGCTACGATTTTAGTTTAGGTTTATACAGCCAACACCCTTGTAAACAGGGGGTTGGAGTTAGGACAGCTACTTATACACGTTGTTCTACAGCTACACGTCTGGCGAACAATTTTTTACTAATATATAAAATCAAATTAATCAGTTTTATTTTTTTGGGCTCTTTTTAAATAAACACATAACCCTTCTTTGCGTCGCACAGTCGGGTAATAAAAAAATGTTCAGTTCCCTAGTACATATTTGAAAATTGATTATTATCAAGCTAGTTTTGCGTGAGTACCTATCTTTATTTTGATGAGACGCCCAACAATTTCCTATACGAAACTCTCGATTGTGGTAGATAACAGAGGTAGAATCTGTACTACTACTTTTGAGCGTAGGACCTGGATGATGTACCACGCAATTTGTAGGACAATATGACTGTTCAAATATGTATGATTTATTTCCCTATTATAGCGAAATTTACTCAGAATATTAAACCATAATAACAACAAACCATTTATTTCAGGCAACGAAGGCCCATAAAAGGCCCATATTGCTGGACCAGCACTTTTGCCGAGCTTTGTTTCAAATTTAAATAGAACTTTTTCATTATTTTTTCGATAGGGTAAATTTTAAAAGCAAATTAAAATTATTATTGCGTATTAATTTAATTTTATCATGTACTTGTGTCTGTTTAAATAAAATAGTATGTATTTAATAAATAAAATGAAAATTTTATTATTATTGCGTATTCATTAAATGCAATCCAATTTATATTTTTACAATGCTTTGTCCTGACTGACTGACTCACTGACTGACTGATTGATGAACGCACAGCATTAACCGCTGATAGTAGAGAGCTGTTTAATTAAAGAGAGAGAGCTCTTTATATTGTGAAGACATCCGATAAGGATAAGGGTTTTTACAAATTTAAATCGGGACTTACGCGGGTTTTACTAGTTATTAAATAGGCATTATTTGGTCCTGAAGACATGGGATTTTGGAGAGATTTGGACTGTATGTTGTGTAAGTATCAACTAAGAAAGTGTTTTTGAAAGCTCCACGGGATCGGGACCTACAGGAAACTGCGAGAAACTGTCTACCATAATTATCGCGAACTGCGTCATGTATGAATTTGCGGGTACACAGAACCCACTCATATTTTTCATCCCGTAATTAAAGACTTCACTTGCGGTCTGATTAATTAAGTGTCAACATGAAGTGTCACCAACCGACCCACATGGATGTTTGCATAACAAGCTCCCGACACCATTGATGAATATGAACGCACTCATTTTGAGACCGTCGTCGTCGGGAGAATTGAGCCTCGAATCACTCACGAGTGACGCTTGTAGAGCTCCGTTTCATGTATCGAGTGAGCTTGTCGATTCCGTTGAGATCTCAAGGCCACGGTGGATTCCAAGGTGAGTTTTCAAATTGGCATTGGTTCTATAAATGTCATAGATAAGTTTAATACGTATTAAAGCGGCAGTTTCCGGCGAGTTAAAATACAGCTAGAGCATGAGGGAGAATCCGATTTTTTTTTAATTGTGGGAGGAGTGTGAGTGAAGACGAAAGTGATCAGTGAAGTGATATTGAGGTATGTCATTCAAATACCTGGACGCCTGGAAAATTACTTCGGCTACTCTTTATCCCTATATTCCTGCGTGATCAGGGTGCCAAGTCAGCTCCCACAATTACCAATTCTATCTACACTCTAACTGAGACACGATTGTGAGAGCAGACTTGGGACCCTGGACTTATTCGGGTGAAACCGCGGGCTGCGCGCTGCTAGTGATATAATTAAAGCTCTGTGTGAATAGCACCTACCTACAGCATCGTAGAAAATGTTAATTTCACAAATTAATTATTGGTTGTTAAAATTCCGTTGGTGGTTAATTCTGGTATCTGTACTTACCTATTAATTAACTGAACGGGTGAAGTGCTCTTTTAAGTGATTCGCAAAGAGAATATTTTATATAAAGAGGGTGGGTACTGTTACCATTTCCATACAAACAAAAAAAAACAAAAAAGAATTATGAAAAATTTAGTTTTCTACCCTAAAATCGGTATTATTCGGATTAAGATTTTACTTTTACAGGGCCCTCACCACAAGGTTTTCCAAAATATTCATTCCAAATGAAATAAAACGGAGATACATTTCGTTCATTTTTACAGGGTAAATTACTTTTTATTAGGAATAATATAAAACAAATTAGATGTAAATTAGATGTAAACTAGTAATTTACGCTATAAAAATGAACGAAATGTAGCTCCGTTTTATTTCATTTCGAATGAATATTTTGAAAAACCTTGTGGTGAGGGCCCTGTAAAAGTAAAATCTTAATTCGAATACTACCGATATTAAGGTTGAAAACTATTTTTTTCATAATTCTATTTTGGTTATTATGTTTGTATGGAAATGGTAACAGTACCTACCCTCCTTCTTAAGTTGAAGGTATCGCCTCTGTAGGTAGGTACGTTCATTAGATAGCTACGTAATTATTTTCTCGCTCTTTGATAAAGTAAAAGTTCTATTTTAAAATAAATTAATCCGTCAGTCTGAAATTAGGTAAATGAAACTGAGATTAAATAATATCTAATTACTACTTGTAACGCCTCGCAAATTTTGTAAGACTCTGGGAATATCGTTTGACCAATAAGGCAAGTGATGATGTTGTGAGTACTTAGAGCTACGTTTACCATACTTTCGAAAATTTCCGGATTTTCGGGTTTTGTCCAGAATTTATAAAAACTATTTTGAAATAAATTCTTCTTCTGTTTTCGCGATGTTGTATTGAAATTAAAGACATTTTTCGGTTTGAATCGCGTGGTTTTTATTACTTTCCAGTCTATCCTGAAGGAAGAGACCTGGAAAGGTCTCGAAACGTTGAGCGTTGTAACAATGCTAAAAGTAATAAAAACCACGCGATTCAAACCGAAAAATGTCTTTAATTTCAACTATTTTGAAATTAAACTTATTTTTAACAGTCAAACAGTCAATCTTAATAAAGAGACCTGTGAAACAATGCTAAAAGTAATAAACACCGCGCGATTAAAACCGAAAAATTAGTTTCAATGTAACATCGCGAAAACAGAAGAAAAATCTAAAACTCTTTTTTTAATTTAAATTTAAAAATCGGACGGACGCTCGTTAGGAAGACAGCTTTAAAGTAGGTACCCTAAAAACCTATCCTGCCAAATAAAATCTTTGGTTCATCAAAAGCCGTAAGTATAACAAAATTATAAAAAGACGTGCCAAAAGCCATTATAGCCTACACGTAACATAATAGTATTATACTTGTATTCGGCTATTTCAGTCAATTTGTAAATACAATTATTTTAAAAATAATTTAAAATAGAGCTACAAAACATAAGAAACACTGGATTAGTAAAGAACTTCAACATTGTTATATCTACCTACTCATTTTGTTTAAACGTTATTATAAGATAAAACTTTATCTGCCAATTTTCTAAGTTAACGATAATGTTAGCATCGTAATACCTAATTATATTCTAGCGATGATATTAACCTTAAAAACATTATCTCCTTAAAATATAAAGTAAATGTTTTTGTTAGAAGTTTAGGTTAAATTAAATGGGATGTTCTGTTCACCGACATGACCGTTTCAGAAAATACTGTACCCCTAGTACGAGTTATTTTGTTCATTAGCAAACGATACTAGAGGCTTGGCGGTCTCAGTGGCACGCTGGGCGAATACCCGACTGTAATGCAGAAGGCTCAATTTCCGCCGGGAATAAGTATTTTATTTATGCTTAAAAATAAATATTTCTGATGTGGGTGTGTCCCATTGTCTTGACACCATAACACAAGTTTAGTAGTTTATCATGTGGCTAGATGGCGCTGCGTGATGTACACTGAATTTATTTATTTAGTTTATTTGTAACATTTCAAATTGTATGGAAAACTTAAAAACCCCAAGCGGACTGTTTCCTACATAATATCTACAGGCTTCTCGATAACGCAAATGTATCTGATTGTTACTCGCACTACGCATACTGGTACATACAAAGCGCGGAGAAAGAACTGCTTTTCGCAAATAATTAAAAATCCAATTGTAATTTGTTTCCCATCTGACTTAAATTAAGTAAGTCCCTGAATAGTTAGGTACAAGACTTGTTGGTTTTCAGTCTGTTATTCTAAGTCAAGGACAACGAGCTCTCGTGAGAGTCCCTAATGAAAAGGGATGAGATGGAGTGGACCGCAATAGCCCAATGAATATTTTCACACAAGGAAAAACTGATGAAATCGTCCTTTTCCACGGCGGATCGCCGTGACTGAACATAAGCTAAGCTTTGTTCTGAGATGATTCTGAGAAAAAAGGTTCGTTTTATTTAAGAAAATGTAATTTCGTTAGATGGAAGATGCAACTGACTGTATACGAGTATGATAAGAAAAACTAGACTCTCTTTTTAGATTCAAAAGATAGACCGACTGGAATCTAACATCGGCATGTGATAGTAGGTAGTAAATAAAATGTAGAGTATAATTAGGTTTACTTCACATACACGTCAAGTAGCGCCTACAGTTATTCTCTTCTGACCACGCAGCCACGCATGTCTTTTTCTTCAAGAAAAAAATAAGTGCGCTATTATTAACATCACTCTTACGGTAAAGGAAAACATCGTGAGGAAACCCACGGCTTAAAGTAACGCAAAAAGGCCCAGTTATAGGGCTAGTTGCGGAAACAACTTTAAACAATTTAAAAAAAGCATGGTCTTTGGTTTTTGACCTGGTCTTAAGTGTACTTAATACTTAGATACGAATAAGTAAACGATACCATATTGACTTGGTCAACTAAACAGCTGTAGTAGTACAAGTTTCCGAACTGTCTTCTTAAGTGACTGAACTGGCCTTCGTATCACAAAACGGGCTATTGACTAGGAGTACTAGGTACTTCTTATAAGTTAGTCAGGTGTAACAATAACTTATGTAGTCCATCCTTGGCTTACCGTCTAAGTCTTTCCCAAACATCAACCACTTACATCAAGCTAGTAACAACTGTGGCCACCGACTAGCTAATCCCTTACGACTGCAGTATTTGCGAGCTGTCCGTTCAAAGTGGTAGACATTAGATTACTGGAATAGACTGAACTGCCCCTTAAAAATCGAACTGAAAATGGGCAAATTGATTAAACTCACAGTTCTCAATATCCGGGTCCACACCAGACGATCCAATGTGCTCCGGGCGCGCGCAGCGAGTTACATCTTATGCTGTGGATCCGGCTAATCAACTTAGGTAAAGGCATAGTTTACATGGCACTTTTTTCTCTAAAATGTTAATGTTCTGTGACTATCAGCTAAATTCACAAACAACTCTATGCATGGCTTAATGCTTTGTCTTGCTCTTGTGAGTGATAATCAACGTCAGCGAAAATGTGACAAAAGCCGAGTATACGCCCCTATCGTTTGTGAATACGGTAGTATGTCTATGTGCGTACAGTTGCAAAAATAAAAGTGTAGATTTACTGTACAGTGTACAGTTAGTGTTACAGTTTATTTATTTATTTTAAATATCCCCTAATCCATTGACATTTTTATTATAACTATTTCCAACGTGAACTACCTTAATCTTCAGATCTGTCCTTTAAACATGCTTTTGAATGTTTTTTTAAGTTATTTGTCTTACTGCCGCACTCAGATACGTTTAATGATTACTTAAACTATAACTAAATAAATATGTTCTCTTTGAAATCTTAACTTAGACATAGTTTAAGAAGATACCTAGTCTCCCTGGATAAAGACATTAGAGCAAAGTTTTATGGTATAAACATATTTGCTCTAATGTCCTTATCCAGGGAGGAAAATTTAAACTACGTTTGTATGGAGAAAGAGAATGGAGACTATCCTCTTAAGTAATAAACTTTTTAAACTAACACGATTGGAACTCATAATTTGGACCAAGACCGTTGCAACATGGTCGAAACGTCGAGGTAAGAGAATTAAAAAGTAAAAATCACGCGATTAAGACCCGGGGAAAATATAAAATTATAGTTTAAGTAATCATCAAACGTTTCTGAGTAAGTAGGTAAGTTTCCAATCCAGAGTGAACAGATGTCTAGGTAACTTACTCCCTAACTCCTATCTAACACATCACATCGCCTAACTGTATCTAGTAGTAACGCTTAGACGCCTTCTGATTCTAGTTTAAGCTTAGTACAGACATTCGTATAATAATAAAGTACCTACTTAGCTAGATTAACAACTATTTGGAACACAATAAAACTGCATTTTTCTTCGGTTTTCGCGATGGTATAAAATATATTGAGTGTGAAAAATTACACTCAATCTACCCATGATTAGGAGGGACCCATTGATACTGTATGTATAGTCCTCGAAACGTCACTCGGCTGTTGAAAAATGATAAAAGTAACCTAATTAAAACCCGAAAAATAAGTTTAATTTCATACAATCAAACTATTTTAATGGATTTATCTATCGAGTTCGATCGTGTTCCTTTTAGCTTTTTGAATTTTGACTTTTCTAGTCTACCAGTAGAACCTAAGAAAAAGTTAACGATATACCTTCTTAGGTACTTATAAACGATGACTAACTTTATGTAACGTTTGTCTTTTACTGTGACATGAAGTTTCAAAGTTAACAGACAGCCTAGTGACAAACATTATATGAACTTAGTTTATCGTTTATAAGTAGGTAAGGGGGATAAGTTATAGGTTCTTACTCGAAAATTTTAAACCCGCATAGGACTCAACACTCAAAATTCTCTCCCGTATACTTCGTCTCTTAATTTAATTTCACAAAGGAAAACCTAAATACCTACTAAGTAAGTTCACTCTCTTCGCAAAGTTCTTGAATGGCACGCCTGCATACCGAGACGAGAAGCCCTCTACAAGACGAATGGCACAAAAAGGTCGCGAAATACCATTATACCACATAGTAGACGATGCAAGCGGATGACAGGGAATTTATGGGCGAAACTCATGTTTAGGAAATGGACTGTTTTGTGAACAGAATGCTACGGAGGGGAATTTTTAGGAACTTTTCTTACTTCCTTAGGAAAGAGTAGACTCTGCAGTTTTTAAACTAACAGACAATAAAGGAATCTGTATCTTTAGGTTAATAAGTTACGTGTGTTTCATAACGTTCTTACCGTTCATATTTTTTACGCTGTGTGTAACGTCGTCGTAATTTTTTTTAATTATGTTTACATTATGTATGAATGTGTAAGTACACATACACCTTTATACGTGGTGGAATAGTGTACAATTTAAGTTTTCTTTACCTATATTTACCCCGCTAGATAGAAGCTTAACGACTTAAAATAAAACGCTTCAGTAACAGACTTAGCGCATTCAACCACAACATCGCTCCAATTTGAACACAACTTTAATGAGTTTTTTCTTGTTAAAACGTCATACAAAAACGTACGGATTCAGTACAAGCCTTAACAACAAAACTTTATGCAGAGCGGCCGGTGGAGCCGTCCGGCGGCTCGCCCGAAATGGCAAACTTTGTAAGTTATCGAACGCCACCAGCTCCCGTGCATATAAAATTGGATAAATCTAAAGAAATTCGGATTGTGTAGGAAAGAATAATATTTACTATCGCTTTGCGAATTGTTTAAACGTTTCTTGAATCGTTATTGCGCTGAATGTCGGCATAAGTTTGGAATACAATACAAGTGTTTAGGGAAAACTTAAGTTTTTCCTTTAATTTTCTTTATACAACGTTCAGACATTTTGTTTTTTTCTGTTAATTTGTGAAGTACTCAGTATTATTAAACATGATCGCGTTATAGATAATCATTGTTATTAATTACCTCGACGTTTCGGCAAAAGGGTCACACCGGACGTGGTCTTCTGTCTTCTCGCGAACACGTCCGGTGTGACCCGTTTGCCGAAACGTTGAGGTAATTAATAACAATGATTATCTATAACGCGATCTAGACCCGTGTCAGGCCTATGCCACTCCGCGATCTGTCATGAAATGACAACTGCACGCAGCGAAGCGCATGTACGCCGATTGTCAAGCTCGCCTCGCTCAGTTCAGTTCAGTTCTTTGTTTATGGCCTTTCTGCCACCATTTATTCAATTTGGGCCAATATCACGTGTTAGATGGTATTTAATTTTTGAATATGGGTAGACGAGTACAACAAAAATGGTGGTGAATTTTATTGCAACTCCACGTAAACATCTTTTTGTAACGCGATAATTCCGTATTACAAACAGAACTGTTTTTTATATTCACTACACTCGTTATCTTTCACGCAACTAAATTGATTGTTTTGCCACCAAAACCCCGTGTCTAATAATAATGATGTGCGGAAATTGTGTAAGTTTAAAAAGTGTGAAAAACTTAGTATCAACGAAATGAAAATAACTTTTTGCTACAATTTGAAAAGTTAGTAAAGGTACGAATTTCTTGACTCGAAATTACAATTATTTCCATTTTCTGTTTTGTATTCTACGAAGACCTTTTCTTTTTCATAAATTACCTTTTCACCTTCAACACGTTCGTCGTACAACCAAAGTCGAATCATATTTACATACTGTACCTACCTTGTTTGTCGAATTCCTCTAACTTTGCTCCAAATATTCCGCGACAGTTCCACTGGAATTCAAACAAGCCTGATTATATGTGGCGCTTTTGTTTACCTTACAATATAAATAAATAAAATAAATATTGCACGACGTTACACACAGCGCAATCTAGCCCCAAACTAAGCACTAGGCTTGTACTATGGGTACTAGACAACGGATATACTACATATTATACTTTTTTTTGTAAATACATACATATGATACATAGAATACACCCAGACCAGACACAAATATTTATTTTTAAGCATAAATACTTGCACCCGACGGGAATTGAACCCGCAACCTCCTGCATTGCAGCCGGGCCTTCCCCCGACGCACCACTGAGGTCGTCAAATAAAAGTTATTGGTAGCTAGGTATACAAGGCAAGGCTAGGTTTTAAGTTATTCTTTGTATAATTAGTATTAAGTACCTATGTGTTTTTGGTGCAATAAAGTGTTTATCTATCTATCTATACATAATATGTCGCTACGAATAGAAATACTATATTGTTAAAAAAGTGCTTTACCTACATGAAAAAATAAAAAAAAATAACATCTACAAAAAACCAACGCAAAGCGTCGCAAAATGGGACTCGAACGCCTATATTTCAGTTCTCATAGTCATGAACTAGCGTTCATCCTCGCACGTCCGGCTTAAGCACTTAAAGATGAAAGTCTACGTACTCTTTCTCCATACAAACGTAATCGACTGTTTCCTCCCTGGATAAAGACATTAAAGCAGTTTATACCATAAAACCTATATCTCCCATGATCATGCCTATTTTTATTTTCTAATTAGAAAGGTAAAAAATATGAAAAAATCAAAACGTAGGGGCATGGTCTTGGCTGATGTAGAATTTACAATCATGTATGAACATGATATTTTCTCTAATGTCTTTATCCAGTCGACTACGTTAGACTGTCCTCTTAAAACTAAATAGAATATTTTGCTTCACATATGTTTCCCATTTATTGCATTTCAAACTTGATAGCCCTCTATTTGTTTCTGGGAGCTTAGATTAAAACAAAAAACTAAAGACACGATACCTAGCCTCGGAAAATGAGACGATAAAACTGCGTCTAGCTGACGCACTAGCCTCAGTCGTATGTCGAACCGTTGCCGCGTGAGCACGTGCTGTCACACTGCGATCATCTTTTTAGGGTTCCGTACCTAAAGGTAAAAACGGGACCCTATTACTGAGACTTCGCTGTCTGTCTGTCTGTCTGTCTGTCTGTCTGTCTGTCCGTCCGTCCGTCCGTCCGTCCGTCCGTCCGTCCGTCCGTCTGTCCGTCTGTCCGTCTGTCACCAGGCTGTATCTCATGAACCGTAATAGCTAGAAGGTTGAAATTTTCACAGAAGATGTATTTCGGTTGCCGCTACAACAACAAATACTAAAAACGAAATAAAACAATTATTTAAAAGGGGCTCCCATACAACAAACGTGTTTCAAAAATAACAAGGAGTTTAGTACTACAATGTGAGGTCGCTTCTGATTGGTCAGGACAAATCGAGTTGGTCATGGAATTCAAAATGGCTGCCCTATCTGTCAAATATACCAGTCTGCCTTACTTACCAAAGAGTTTCTTTTATGTTTCAGATTTTCTTTGTGCCAAGGTTTTTTTTTTTTTTTTTTTGAGTGATTCGGTCGTTTGATGGGAGTAAGAATCGAAGATAAATATTTCATATTTTCCTATAAAATTGAAAAATTGGTTGTTGTAAACCATTTTAGGGTTCCGTATCCAATTGTGATAGTGGTACGGAACCCTTTGTGCGCGAGTGTCGCACTTGCCCCGTTTTTTTTGACATCCATAAGAATGCCTTTTTGCTTATTTACAAATGCCTGAATCATTCTCAAAGACAAATGTTTTTAAAAACAATAATTTTATAAAAATGCATGTAGGTGTTTCTAGCTCTTTTTTCGAATACGCAATGTTAGAATATACCGTATCTACTGTTTTTGTTTTTATCTAAGTCTGGGAGTTGGATTCGAACCAAGTTAGGGCAGTAAACTTCCTGACCTGAGACAATTAGGGAATTGTGCAAGAGGATTCTTTTCCCGCGTGTCTGTTTCAAAATGGAGGAAAGGAAATAAGGAAACAACGGAGCCGGATTAATTTACACTATTGCCTTATTCGCCCCTTGGAATTTGTGCAAGTGAAAATAGAAAAGTTACCATCGTGCTGGGAAAATGTTTTGTAGTAATATTAGCTAAATATTTTGCATCTAACAATGGTTTATACCTAGACGTTCGAATTTTGTACAATCTTTTTTAAAGGTGTGTGAGTAAAAAAATCAAAGAGATTATAGTAACCAGTTTACAACACACAAGAAAAGTAAAGGTAAAAAAAACTAATATTGATAAAAAAAATCAGATGATAAATGTATATAGGTCATTGAAAAAGAGGTTGCACTCATAAATTCATACTGGCACTATTTGCAAGAAAAAATTAGAAGTTATGATAAAAAGGTTTTCGCAACTTCCGTTTTCAAACCGGAAGTGATTCGTTTAGTTGTTTTTTTGTGAAAAAAGTGAGTTACTTTCAAATTGATAAAAGAGGTTCTAATTTTTAAGCAAATACATTATGTATTCTGTGCAAAACTACAAGGGGTTGTCACGTTCGCGTAGTTTCCTATAGTAGTAACCTCTATTAATCTGGGCCTCTACTTTAATTCTACGTTATTATAATTATTGTTTTGTTTTATAACAATAAAACAAAACAATAATTCTAGAAGAAAATCTGTTATCAATCCGTCCGAAAATATTATTTTCTGACGGTTTTGAAGGACGGATGACAGATTTTCTTTCTTTTGTTCATTCGCTGCTCCGTGATAGTAACATTAGGTACCAACTACTAGGTCAACTGTGGTAAGTAACTTCAGACTATCAAATCAAAACCATGTCTAGGTCATCGCTTCGACACAAATAATCGCTTAGATAAATGCATCATCTAAATTTAAAAAAAAATACTCATTTCTCTTTGTAATAATATTTCTAGTAAAACGCCATGGCAATAACCATAATAAATATTATGAAAGAAAATTTTGCCAGACTTTAAGTAGAGACGCTTCGCTAACTTGGTCAATAAATACTTGTACCTACCTGCATCGATCAAAATACATCAAAGACACAAATAATGGCTTAGAATATCGTTTACAACAATAGGTAAGGACAATAAGGGCGGACAGCTATTATCACATAAAGAAAATCTATTTTGGGAAAACCGCGCACCCTATCAATTATTGTCATCCCTCTCATGAAACAAAATATTGCTACATCAGTCTAGCCTAGCAGACTATGGATATCGGCCAAACATGGATACAGATAAAATATCACACAAAATGGATTTTAATAAAAAGAAAACTGTGTTGTTTGCCATTCGTTGCAATATCCAGCAAGTATATCAAAATAAAAGTAAAAACATTGGATATTTGGTTTTCATCATATTATACGAATTTTGTTTTTTTTTTTAGGGTTCCGCACCCAAAGACTAAAAACGAGTCACTTTTACTAAGACAACACTGACCGTCTTTCTGTTTATCACGGCTATCGCTAGACAGTTAAAATTTTCACAGATGATGTTTTTCTGTTGCCGCTATAACAACAATTACTTATGAAATAAAATAAATATTAAAGTCCACCAAACGTGATTTTTTTGTGGAATCCTACGTGAGTGAGTCCGACTCGCACTTGGCCGGTTTTTTTAGTTACGGGTGCTTCACCCGTATAACTGTAGAATAACAAAAAATATACCTACCTACGTATTTATAGTCCCTTTGATTAATTGAATCGAGAGAAAGGTACCGAGAGGCAGTAATCGCTCACGCTCCGAATACTCTTAAGGTATCAACTACAAAAGAATCTCGTTAACTCGGAAAGCATTAGCAGTCCCATTGACAATGAACATCCATTATACGAAAACATTGAAATAAAAGCAGAAAAACTGGAGAAATCCATCCAGGTATGTAGGTGTTCCAGTAGGTAAGCTAAGATTTTAATAAAAGTGAGTCGGACGAAGCCAGCGCGATAATTGAAAGGTGTGATTTTGTGACTCAAGGAAACACATTTCTTTTTATTTTAAAGCGCTTAAACTCGGCAACTTCGCACTTGGCAATTAGATATAGAAAATAAAAAATGTTTTAAAAGAAACAGGTATTGATAAAATTAGATAGAGCGAGGTAGGTATTTCAAAAATGTCATGGACGATCGAATTGCGGACTTCAATGCAAACTTAGAAATATCTATGATTTCTATTCAAACGTCATTTATTCTGATATTTTCTTTGACCTACTTTTATCGAAATTGACACTCATTCTGTCACAGCAATGAACCCGACTTCTAAAATGGATGAAATTTCTATGAGCCCGGTAACAATGTTTTTACCAAAACCAAATAACACTCGAAAACATTGAAATATTGGTAGCGGAAATGCGTTGTTGGTCACATTTGTTATACCAGCAAAGCATTACTAGTTTCACCATTTCTGTGTCAGCCAGTTATTAAAAAAAAACAGAGATTTCTAAGTAGGATTTTAAACTCACATGTTTGTTTTTACTACAAATATTGTTAACTAACGTGGTAAATATACCCCGTTATTTAATAATATTTGTATTTCTAAGTAGGTACTGTTGTTAAAGAAAATAGGATCGTTGCAACGATAACATTTTTTTTATAATGTTGACCATGGAAATAATTGTAATAAAAATACCTACTGACTGGATTGTGTGATTCTATTATTTCAAGCTATCGCTAAGCTGGGTTAAAATAACAACTCGGTTTGCTAAAAATATGATTAGATTGTTTTTAATTGTCTTAATCTAGGGTTCCTGACAAAATTAAAAAACCTAGTTACCTATCGTAACTAAGTTTTTGAAAATTGTTTTCGTAAACTCTACACCCGAAAGGACTAGATCCTCCAACCTTTACTAGGGTAGTAAGTAGGTTTATAAAAACACCCAGCAAACTAAAGTAGTCATAATCACGCAGATAGTCGACGACTAAAGGCCTAAGTCGTTTTCACCCTCTTGTTGTTTTGCTAGCTTTATTTATTTACAAGTAGAGCTACCCCATAGTGAAAACAAAAATGTAACAGAAAAACAGACAGACATGAATTTCAAAAACTTGTTCTACAGTTATTTCTTTTTAAATTGCCATTTGTACCTAAAGATTTTTTATCCTCTTTTCCTTTACTATACCTAAGTATAGATATAGTATAAGTGCAATGTTTAAGAGGACAGTCTCCATTCTCTTTCTCCATACAAGTTACATACGTAGTTTACATAGTCATGACAGATATAGGTTTTATGGCATATACATATTTGCTCTAATGTCTTTATCCAGGGAGGAAAATGTAAACTACTTTTGTATGGAGAAAGAGAATGGAGACTATCCTCTTATGTACAAATTCTACTAACTAATGTAGAAGGTGTAATAGGTATCTATAATAAGCAAAACTGTTACAAGTTTCAACTACATAGACTTTCAATATCGGTAACCTCTTTGGAACAAACTTGAAGCGTGTTTTCACCTGCGAGGCGAAACGAGCTTCTTAAAATAAATCAAACTAGATAGACCCTTGAGATAAGTAACGAGCAGGCGTTCGTGTAGCTTAAGTTAGCTTACAGTTAAATTACAACTTAGGTAGGTTAGGTCTCCGGTTATTGTTTACAAACCTTCTTCTAATAGCAGTTATAAATTGTATTTTCCTGCCTACCTTATTTAGAGACGAAAGCCAATCTAGCTTGAACTCTGACAAACATGACAGTACCTCGCACATATTGATTATGACGACTGCCTGCCGGTAGAATTTGTGCGAGTTGGTAGTGTTTGTCACTTGAAAAACCTCTATCGGAAATTGGTTCTTAGAAATCTGTACAAATAATACAGCAGGACAGACGGACTGGACTATAATATTAAAGTGCTGTCACCTATACATACCAGTTTACCTTTTATTTTAAAGTTGCATGAAACGTTCCACTGACAATAACTTTTTGCAATATTACTTATCTTATTTATTTGCATATTATAATAAGTAGGTACGAAGGTAAAAAGGTACCTATTCTATAGGTACCTATTATATAGAGTAGACAAGTAAGTTGGTATGCAAACAATACAGGTGACTTACTCGTATAAACACATAAATTCGAGTCAAGTATCTGCCTGGATCATGTTAAGCTAGGTGTGGTACACTTGCCAACTAATAGAAAATATATTGTTTTCTACTGCTTTCTCGAATTCACATAAAATATACGAGTACGACAGTCAACAGATCAATTTAGAATAAAAAACTTTTCAATTCGTCTGTACAAACAACGGTGGAGTTTCACCGTGTGTGTTGCATCAATCTTCGTCGCCACTTAATGGCAGTTTCAGTTGCAATCTTCAGAAGTGGTATAAGAACAACAAACTGTTCTTGTTTGTTCTTTCATAAACGGGGTTTGGGATAAGAAAGGGAACTCCTTGACGATACGGCTCGGAACTTGTGGAACTTTTCGCGGGTGGAGTTAAAACTTTATATTGCGGAAATATTGAAATGCTACTTGATTAACTTCGGCATGATTCGACCAAACTAGCTTAGGCAATTAATAATTCGATTGAACAGCTCGAGAGTATCTCGAACAAAAGACGCTTTAGCATAGAGTCACTATTCGTTGCCTATTCTATTTTTGTCAAATAAACTATCATAATTATTTTCTTTAGTCTTACTTTAGTTATAGCGAAAAAATAACTAGGATAAGCTCAAACTAAATACTTTGTTCAGCGTCTATCTAAAGTTAATTAAGACTCATAAGTTTAAATCAAGCTAAATGCTGCCCGATTATAAACTACGGAAAATTAGCCAAGTGCGTATGATTTTTCTTCTGTTTTCGCGATGTTGTATTGAAATAACACCAAGCTAAAAGTTATAAGTTATAAACAACACCGACAAATGTCTTTAATTTTTTAGGTGCCTATGTTTATAAAATTCGAATTTATGGCAGTACACTGGTGGTCATGAGCACCTTATTTCATCTGGTTCGTCCGGACACAATGAAGCTAGTCGTTGTAAAAAGAAAAGTTCCACTCTGGGTGAACCTATGGAGTGAACTTCATTAATATACAGCATAGTTTTGCAGACCAAGTAGTACGTACTTAAGTTTACAAAATGTTGGTATAGTTAAAAGCGCTTGAAGTTACGGAAGCCGAAACGAGTTTTTAACTCGTGTCACATAGCCGTTCACTTCTTACAGGAAACTTGTTAAACTAACGTTCACGGGTTAGGTGCAGGGTGGAAAATTGCTCTGGGTTACGTTGGTATGTAATAGAAAGTCGAAACCTCCGGCGAAGATTTTTGTTTAAAAATTGTCATGTTGTATTCTTTGCAGATTTAAAAGTTTAGTCGAAGACCATTTTTTCAGCCCCTATTTTGATTAAATGTTGCTGCGTCATATGCTGTCTGTTCTGAATTGCCTACAAGAGTATTTTCTCATTCAATAAATGTACATGGCTGCACAAAACCTACCCTTTTTTCCAAAAATATCTACACCAATAGTCTGCAAAAGTAATAATAGAAGATATTCGCTACGTTAGCATTTGTAACAGAGTAGATCAATATTTGAAGACAAGAATTTCAGGGGAAAAGAGAAAACATCTGTACATTTTACTTACTTACCTAAAACCTTTATCCAGATAAAAAATATTTCTTCTACTTTAATCATAATTCGATTTTCACCAAGTTATCCCCCATTTAACCATCGTCTCGTCAAATTAGATCGCTTATCACTTAAAACTCTGAGTGGTGAGCTCGAGATGTTACGCTGATGAAACTGTTCCAAAAATATAATTCGTCTTTTTTTTTCTTTTTTCTACGTGTCGCTGGATAAAATAAAATTAGCGAGACATGGTTACATTCACCCACGCTACTACGTACGTATACAACTAAGGTCAATACCTCCAATGACAATTCATTGGTTGACATCGTGTTACAATGTATACTGTGGTAACAGTGTAAACTGTGGTATCACGATGTAATAACTAACTTAACCAACTACTATGCAAAGTTTACATTTTGAAAACTTTATCCCAGAGGTATTGCTCCGTTGAATGGCAATGCTAAGCAATTTTGTTAAGTTATAACTAGCTGATCCGCGAACTTTGTTCCGCGTTAGAGACAAAAAAAAGTATCCTTTGTCCGGCTCCTGGTTTGAAGCTACCGGCTAAACCGATTTGGCTGAAAATAAGGGGGGACCCTTATTTTCAGCCAAATCGTTTTAGCCGATCTTAACTTATAAATAATTTAACTAACACGCCTTTTTTGTGTCGGTAGATGAGATATAACTTAATTTTAAACATCTTTTCTGACCGTAGCTACGAGTGAAGCTCCCAGTCGATTCAGCACGTATCGTTCTCAAACTTCGTGCGTGTTTCCGGTCCAAGACTTTTGTATAAGTTTTACCTCTACATACTTCTAAATTCGGTCTAAGTTGGGCATCGACTTGTACTTGCAAGTTTTGATTTTAAACGTTTGATTTATGGAGTTTCGGGTAAAATACAAACATAACTAAGCACTCCACCGAATAATATAATATACCTATTAAAGATTATGCTCACATCTCTCCTGCCGTGTATTAAGTTACAGCATAGTTTGTACCTAATTAATAGCTAGTTACTTAGGCAGGCAGGATACACAGTTACCGGGGCGTTGGTTGTAGTTTATAGTCAAGATGTGGGAATTTATTGAGTAGACTGAGTATATATCATTGAAGCATTTTGCGTGTTATAGGTGTTTTAAAACATGGATAATATTAAAACTCATTTATTTGACTTTTCGAGCATTAGGTATACTTTTATACCTATTTTAGATGATTTGCTCATGAAGGATATTGTTATACCTATCTAGGTAATCATCATCCGAGAGTTGTTCCCGGTTGCATCTCTCTCGAGAGCCCGGGGTCCGCCTCACTTCGCACGATCTTTGGCATCCCGTGTAGTGAGGCCATTTGCACGCATATCCGATCTCACAACGTCAAGCCAGCACTTCTTGGGTCTTCCCAATCTGCCGCGGCCGGGCGGCAAGACATTTGTTTCCCACGTAACTAGCCGGTTTCCGTAGAACGTGGCCGTACCACCGTAAGCGGCATTCTTGCAGTTTGTCTGCAATGTCTCGGACATGAAGGCTGCCCCTGATGCGGGAGTTTCTGACGCGGTCTTTTCGCGTCACTCCACACATCCAGCGCAGCATCTTCATCTCCGTGACACGCAGCTCCTGCTTATGTCGCTCAAGCAATGGCCACGCCTCACTACCATACAAAAGGACAGGTCTAATGATCGTTTTATAGACCTGTCCCTTCAGTTTAACCGACTTTTATACCTATCTAGGTACCTGCTTCATACTCGTATTTGCAAATTATATAAGTAACTGGGCTAATTATGTCTCTGACACAAAAATGCAAACTGGAGCCAAGATTTGTTTTTATTGTGAAAATGTTAATAGCGTTTATAATTATGATACAATCAACTCAAAATAAATTACACATTTCGGATAAGATGCGACGGCGGAGGCGCGTTGTTATCGCGTCACGAAATTTTCTCCTGTCTAATCTTTGATTATGTCAGCCTCTCTCTCTCTCGGGCCCGACTGCAATGCAATGCGGGGTTCGATTCCTCCCGGGTGCAAGTATTTTTGCTTAAAAGTAAATACCTATTTGTTTCTGGTCTGAGTGTTTTCTATGTATCATATGTATGTTTTTACAAAAAAAAGTGCTGTGGGCTGTGGGCTGTGTCGTGTAATATTTATATTATTTATGCCAAAGGACGTCGCGTCGTGACCGGAAAAATGCACGACGCGCATCGCCACAACTTCTTAGTGCGCTTATAGCCTTAGGTGCTTAGGTGCCTATATTTTTTGTAAGTAGATCGAAATTAGGAATATTCCAATTTGTTTTAGTAACGTTAAGAGTGGATCGAGAGCTCTCGTCACGTATCAAAAGAAACGTAGAGAGTTTTTGTTTTCAAAGAACTTACAAACTTCCTTACTGAATTGGGGAAATAAGTTTCAAAACGTATTCTTGGGCAATTTTATTCTTCCCTACAGACGCTACCTATACGTAGTAGGTAGAAATAAAAGGTAGATTTTTATAGCTACCAAGCTGGAGATAAATCAAGTAGGGGAGGTATTTTTCAGATTATTATATTTGAGTTTGAGAAAACTGTTTAATCGACGTGTTTATTTAAATGGTTTTGTACACGAGATAGGCTTTCACCTTTCATTTTACCTGCTGGGAAGCGACGATGAGGTAGGTATGGAAGGGGGAGTGAGCGAGAGCTTAACAGTGAGCAAAATAGGGTGGAGGAGAAAGACTTGGAGCCTCTGGAGATGACACCACTTAGTGGGATAAGGGCAGAAATAAGAGAAAGGTACTGTAACAGAAGAAAAAAAACGATAATGACAATGAGTATGAGTATTTTCGTGTCTTCGTTTCGTTACAGTTTCACGTAGGTACAGAAGAAACTCTACGAAAGTGGTACCTTTTTTAACTGGGATCTCTATGATTTTCGGGGACTAATCCTAGATCAGAGAAAATCTTTCAGAAATTTTATTAACTAACACTGGTTAAACAAAAAATAATATTTTAAATGGTCTTTAGGTCTCCTAATGAGTGTCAAAATAAAGTAAAAGTCTACCATATCAAAATCTCCCCACTTAAAACAAAAGACGATGATGGCCGTGATGAGTACTAAGACATGTCGATTTCCTCACGATGTTTCCCTTCATCGTAAGAAGGATGTTAGTTAGCGCACATAAATTTACCATTCAGCCGGGATTCGAACCCAGGAGGGTTACTTCGGTTCTATAAAAGAACTATGTATCTAATGCTCATTAAATCTAAATTCTATAAGATCCTAAGGTCTAATCTTGGTCACAGCGCACCAAATTGTAAAGAATCCCTAAGCCTGAAGTACTAATACCTATCTAATCGTACCAATCGTGGTCAAAGGCACCAAACTGTACTGACCCCTGGGCCTAAAGGTATCTAATGACTATAAGCTAATGAGCTATAAGAAGAGCTAAAGCTATATGAAGCTAATTAAAAATACCTAATTATAACGCATCTCTAACTACCTCAATTAAAACGATATAATACCTATTTGATTACGACCAATCCTGACCTACCTATCTAAACTACCTAATTATGATTGTGAGATGTACCTTTCTTTGTTTTTGGCTCGTGAAAGTCTAGTGGTTCAGATACCCTCGTTGTGTATTGTAGTTAACCCAAAGGCCCCATTATAGATAGACGAGATTACAGAAGACCTACACCTGACCAAATTACCCTAAGTATTATCTGTACTCCTAAATCAACTTTAATTGAAACGTTAAAGGAAAATTTAAAATGATCTTTTACTGTTTTATATGATTAAAATTGTCACTACTTGAATTTAATTGATTACGCTATAAATTGACAGGAAGATGTCTCTACTATCTATGCCGGATCCTCAACTCTAGTCTACAGAATGAATGATATAAGGTAGCTAACTTAAAATTAAAGGAATTAGGTATAAATAATGATGGTACACAATAAATTAGATATCAAAATATTGGTTTTATTAAATCCGATGATTCTATTATCACGTAGTGAAAGAATCATCAAAGAAAACACTACGGACCTAGCTATCAAAGTTAACAATATCGGACGTTAATTAATTGAATTATGAATTTTAATCTCTATAGTAACTTGACCAAAATGTATGACAAAAATGTAAAATGGACTGCTGACAACAGTGGAATTTCACAATCCTAAAAACTATTATAGTAAATCTCATTATGAGACTTTATAGACTTCAGGCAAATACCTTATCTATTAACGTGAAATAATCCTCTTTATGAGAATTTTATAGTTTGATAAACTTCATTCAGTACACCTGTACTCAAGTCTTTGTCGATTGCGTTCCGGATTCGGTTTGCAAGTGGTAGAATTACCAGACCTCGAAATCCGATCATCAAACCAACTTTTCCCACAAATAGAGATATGAAGAGAAAAGGAAAATTGCTTACGTATAGATTATGATTAGAATTAATCTTTATTCATGTAAATTCCACTCGGAAATATCAAAATATATGTACCGAACGTACTTAGGCTTTGACTTAGTTTTGGTCATTTTACCACAGTGAAATTAACTGATGGATCTTTGTCCAAATATAATTTAGAATTAAATTTATTAAAAGGAAACCTCCTTACGAGCGTTTTCCTATATTTTTGTCCTCAAATATGAACTTTAATTTGAAAAATGAATTTACAATAAACAGGATTCTTTTATAGAATTTCCTGTAGACTGTCTTTAGATAGACTGGTTAAACAATTATGAATTTACATTAAAGCTGTAAGCAAACACATACAAAACACAAACACAACAAAATGGATGCTCCTTCGACTACTTCATAGTCTAAGAACTAAGACAATAGAAGATATTACAGTGTACATTTCCACCAGTACTTTAGCGTCAATAGAACAACTAATCAGTGCAGGGATTGAACCTTGCATTAGATAGTATGATTATTACATACAAATATAAAGTACTTTATAATCAATAGTACAGTAGGTATATTTCAGTATAAATGCAAGGTGAGGAATCGAACCACACGTTGCAAAAATAACACAATATATCATCAAATTAACCTCACACAAATGGCATAAAATCATAAAATATGAGTAATTAACATATTCAACATACACAAAAATAGGTACATTTTATACATGTCCCATAATTAAGACTATTGAAGTCTACTCTTGGAGAAAGTCTACCCTTGCTACATTTCAGACCTACTCTCGTTTAAACAGTGAAAATAATTAATAATGTACCTTAAATGCTTTACAGGACTAGATACAGTATAGGCATCATGGCTGGATCAAAACTGACTCTAATAACTAATTAACTTGCAAACACTGACTCTATAAAATCTAGCAAAAATTATATAATTCAAACTTTGGCACGCTAAAGCCCAAACTAATACGTGACCGTTCTCGAAGACTTCTAAAATACTAGTGCGCGCCCACGCTTCTCCTCTAGGAACGCCAAGCTTTCAAAGTCCGCGTCTCACCCCGCAAACCTCTGCTTCCTTTCCGATTTCCCCACTCGTCATTGGTCGGATTTAGCGTGGGGGCGTTTACCTAACAGTGCCATCTACGTACAAATATGAAGTTAACAAAGATCGATATTACTGTCGATTGATCAATATTGCAAGGATTTAATATGTTTATATATATTTAAAATTCATGAATGTGTAATGGGTGGCTTTTGCGAACCGTTACAGTTCGTTTCGATACGACAACGATACTGTCATAACGATGGTTCTACTGTCACCGTACTATCAGAATGTCATGTGTGACTCCTGGGCCCATGACACTAAATCAAAGGCAGGGTAATTTTACCACTAGGCCAACACTGATCTTGGAACAAACTAATCAAATCATTTTATTTTGATTTTACCTGTTATACTCCCGCAGACTTTCAATAATGTTAGGTAATTAGATTAAATTAAAGTAGGACACCTCCATAACTAGATAAATAATTGAAATGTTGTTCTATTTACTATGGTAATAACTCAGGGTCATAAATGGAAATGATACAAAGGCCCGAGCATAAATAAAGTTATTCGATTTAGAATTAGGTAAATTGAAAGCTTGAAGATTGAAAAAGGATAATGATCAAAAAAACGTGCTTGAAATATAAAAACTATTTGTTAGAGGTAACTAAAATAGATTTGTGCTCCATTCCATCTATTCTGTTTACCCTACCTACTCAACTACAATATTACATACTATACAAATTCTTAATTCTAATACCTAGGGTACCTACCTATACTTGGTTTTTTTAATTTCAGACTACGATCTGACGTTTTGGTTCTTTGTATTTGATATTTTTTCTTCAAGAAGATGTGTCAAATCATAGTCTACAATTAAAAAACGAAGTATAGTTAAAGATATCTAAGATTGGTGTCGATCTGGTCATACCTTGACTTTCATTTCGAGAGTCGTGGGTTCGAATCGTGGCCGGTCGCGGACCAATGTCTTTTTCAACAACCAACATCGGTCTTACGGTGAAGGAAAACATCGGTAGGAAACCGACATGTCCTAAGATTCATCATGGTCCGAAGGCATATAGGTTATCCGGAGTAGGCTCATGCGGCGTCTTACTGACTTTTTTTTTAACGTCATGAAATCGCCATAAGACCGTAACTCTAAGAAGACACCCTTGCCTTCAGTGGAACAAATTACCGAGGTAATAAAAACTAGGTATAGAGCGGTGATGGTCTAGTGGTAGATACCCCGGCTTTCATTCTGAGAGTCGTGGGTTCGAATCCAGACCGACCGTGCACCAATGTCTTTTTCTTTAAGAAAAAGGTATGTGCGCTAATAACATCGCTCTTACGGTGAAGGAAAAACATCGTGAGGAAACCAACATGTCCTAGGACTCACCACGGTCCGAAGACATGGGATATTCAGTGTTTTCTATGTATTTACAAAAAAAAAAAAAGTATAATATGTAGTATATCCGTTGTCTAGTACCCATAGTACAACCCTAGTGCTTAGTTTGGGGCTAGATTGCGCTGTGTGTAACGTCGTGCAATATTTATTATTATTATTTATTAACTCAGTTTTATTAACATTATAATAGGTAATTTATTAATGTTCTAACCTTTTAAAGTTTAAAACAAAAACAATCTGAAAGCTTAATTTCCTCTCAAAAAGATTTATCTTCTAACGACCCATCTAATATCTTAAAATTGTGTACCTATTAAACTTACGAAAAAAGTTATTCATGTAAAAAGATTTTAAAAGCAATATCCGACTTGTAAAAGATAAAACAGATTTTCCTAAAAGCTCTCTCATTTATGTGAGCTTTTTAAGGCAAATATCAGCCTTTGAATTTCGTATTAGAGGACACAAGAGGAGGTTATTTGAAATTTTCCGATTGATCAATTTCGAAGATTGAAACGGTTTGCTATACTCCACTTACCTAAGTAGAATTTTATAGTAAGCTAGGTTAGGTACCTATGTACCTGACCAGCTAGATATAACTATTTTCTGGTGACATGGCTATAATAAAGACCTGTGTAGGTATATAGCGAAGTAGGTAGGCGAATTTATGTTGCCTGCGACGTAGATGGAAAAATGGATGTAAAAATCGACGCGGAACGAAGCCAAACTACAGTTTTGATCTACACCGTTAACAGATTAGTTAGTCGGTGGCTTTGTTTGTTGGTGCTGTTATTTTGTAAATTAATTTTCTTCACATTCAATTAAACTTCAATAAAATATAGTTTAAACAAATCCAGAAATTAAATAATAGAAAAACTTTACTCGACCAACTAAGTCCAATACAAGTTTTTAAAATACTGCATCTCGGAAAACCCGAGACTCTGCAAAGTATAATAATAAAATTACGAAAATAATTCCGAAACTAGTCCAGTATGAAATATGGCGTTTATTTAATAAAACACACAACATCTGTTGCAGTTTCTACGATACGATATTGCGGAAAAATACTATAATTGTATTAATATAGAATCGACATTTTCTTAAATTTTGTGGTGTTAGGTCAAGATTCAAGTACCTGCCTTTAGGTATCTGTACATATATTTAGTAGAAGATCATGCCATAGTGATTAGTGGTAACGATTGACTGATTTAAAAAAATAAAAAAGTTATATTACAGTCGTAATTTTAGTTACAAAATGTCATTATATTACTGTGTGACTAAATTTACAGGCGATTATCCCTAATGCATTAGGTTTATAATCTCCTTCTTTTAGGAAGTCGGGTAAAATGCAGCCAAATTCGTTTTGGAAAAACGGAAATACTAGAGGAACTATAGCCGTAGAACTTTTCAACAATCAAGTTTAGTAATAATCGTAGAGACAAACTCTCTGACTGGGTCACCATAATTAGTGATTCTATGGTACTTATTATTGCAGTCACATAAAAATCGCATAAAGTTCCATCATTGCCTTCTACTGTGCAATTAAACTATTTGGCAAGCTTTCTTTTATTGAACTGTTATCTATAAGTTAATGTAGGTAAACGATATTAAAACTTCCATTAATATTCGAAAATTTAATTCATTTATGCATTCGCTGCGTTCGCTTATTTGCATATTATCCCATTCAATTTGTATAATATTGAAAATAAAACTCCTACATTTTATTGTTAAAGATATTATTAAATAAATAGTCGCTACTTCCACATAAAGTAGGGCTATAAAATGAAATAGACTTTACAAACCAAGCCCTTTCAATAAACACTTACCTAAACACATTTAAAGTTCTGTCGCAGCTTACACTTATAAAATATTTATAACGGTCTTGAAAATGGTCTTTTGTCAGCAGAATTAGTCGGATAAAATAAAATATTAGGGGGAAGTTCCGGACACTACGGGCCCGCCCGGACACTTTTTATGAATTGAAGGTTTTGGATAAACTATGTATATCTTATTTGTGTGAAATATTTATATCTCAGAAACTAAGCGGTCTTCATACACGGTGTTCCGAGAAGGGGGTATTAAGTCGAAAGGGGGTTGTTCTAGACTTTTTGTTCTACAACTTTTGGAAATTCGCAGTAATTTTCGAAAATGTTGAGTTTAAAGTTTGCATGAAAATCAGCTGTTTTTTATAGTTTGAGGTCATTGGCCTTAAGGTGCCCTTTTATTTAGTTTGGACCACTACAATCTTAACATTAATTGCCTTTATTTCCAAAAACAGCTGTTTTTTGTTCTGTGATACAACTTCAAATTTTCGAAAAAAAAGTTCGAATTCCCAAAAGTCCTAAAACAAAAGTTACTCGCCTAGACCTCTAGAACAAACCCCTTTCGGCATAATACCCCTCCTCGGAACACCCTGTATCAATAGCATAGTAATTAGTAATAATTACTATGCTATTGATACAGGGTTTAAACAATACTGTAAAGTTATGAGCAATACCACTGTACTAAAACAAGAAGGTAACAGTAATTAACAAAGAACGTTAAAAACTATATAACTTCTGTGAGTTATGGCACTCATAGTTTTAAAGTTTTTTTGTTTGTTTAATTTCTTAACTTCAAAAGGAATGATTCTTTTTTAATGAAAAATTAGTAGTAATTTACTATATTCTCAGATGCTATTCTGCTCATCATTCCGAATGTTCTTATCAGATCTTCACCAAGTTTTTATGGGAACAACTCGGAACTCCAAATAAAAAAACGAATTATTGAAATCGGACTTCAAAGTACGGCGTGAACATATCCACATACAAACCAACAATATACCTACGGGTCGAATTGAGAACCTCCTCCTCGTCTAAAGTCGTTTAAAAAAGAAAGTAAAAAACATCATTTGCTTTTAATAACTTTAAGATGTGGGTTATGGTGTAATTTATTTATATTTTAGCACTTATGGTTTAATTTATTTTTTATATTGTTTTTTTTTTATAATAACTTCAAAAGGAATAGATAGATAAATAATCGCATTACCGTATTAAAATATAAAAATACAAAGAAAACCGTAAAGCTAATGGCACAATGGGCGGCCTTATTGCCTAAGAGCGATCTCTTCCACGCAACCAATCAACGGACAATATTTTAAGGACGGGGATGGGTCGAAATGAAAATCGAAATGAAAGTGCCAAATAAGCCATGCCTACAGCCGCGCCCGTACTCACAGCAAACTACAAAACGCAGGAAGTCAAAGCACCAAATTCCACAGTAACTCATTGTCTGAATTGACATTGAACCATTATTTACGTGACACAGAACGCTGTTAATCTAGGAGCCAGCGACGGGAAAATTTCATTAATGCGCTATCCGCGATACCTTATCGTGACACAAGGGGGAGATAGTTCGAAGATATTTCTGCTTAGCAGTCGTTATGTTAAATGGACCGTTTTGTCTTTCGTACCAGTCTTGTTTTATTTATTTAGGTGTTTTACTAGTTGACTAGCAGCACGGTGAGGTTTCATATTATTTCTTTTTTTATGTATGGCAGTTTGCAAGTCCCTACCTGTATGTATACCGTAGTGGCTGTACCGACCAATGTTAAGCAGCATGGACTAGTCCACTTGTTGCTACGACTCACGCCGGTGGCTGTTGATAAGCCCAGACCAAAGCTTAAAGACTATTAATAGATAATACAATTTTTCTTATCATTATGAACGAATCTTAGGTACTAATTAATATTTTAACGCAAAAATGTACATACACTTTTTATGCGTTAAAATATTAGTCGGATGTAACATTGTAACTCTCTCACGTCAAAAGTACTAAACCGATTGCGGTGAAACTTGCAAATAGCTAGAGATTTTGTACTCCGATATTCCCACGAGATCGGAACTTATAAGGGTGAAACCACGGGGCGTTGCCTGTCATTAATAATGAATGATAAGGCTACACAAAATATTTTTTTTCGTTATAAAATATGATAATTTAGTTCCTGTTTTATATTCTGGGTCTGATAATCGGTAAAACCATCTTAAAATAAATTGAATTATATTGCAATATAAGTTAAACACATGTTAAACACCTGTATAAAGTCTAAATATTGTTTATTCTGGCTATGTACTGAGAAGAAAAATGTTTGAATATTCTGTTCACCATAAAATTCATGTACGTACCTAAGCAAATGATGTGAAAGCGAAAAAGACAGATGTCGAGGTAATATCAAATTTTTATACACGTTTGGTTAGAACAAGGCCCTTCTATGGTTACATTTCTCAGACTATTGTTATTTTTCTTAAATTTCTTCCAAGTTCCTCAAACGTAACAACAGTATGTCTCCAACTATGTTAATTAGATTTGAGATAGCGCCCAAAAGGCATGGCACCATCATGGCACTCTTGCATCGATCCACAACTCTAAGAAAATTAATTATTTTTAATGTTCTCGTAGCTCGAATATTTCTTCTTAATGAAACATCAAATGAATCACTTTTAAAGTTAGCGGTAAAGGCCTACACAGAATGTGCCACAATTGTGATAATTTCCTACCCGCTAATATCATAAAAGTTAATGTTTTTGTTTATGTGTGTTTGTCGCTCCTTAATGCATAGATCGCTAAACCGACTGCGATTAATCTACGGTATGTAGATAGCTGAAGACCTTCAATGTCACATAAGCTACTTTTTATTCCGATTTTTCCACAGGCCGATGTAAAACCACAGGCCACTACTAGTAACATGTATATTTTTCTAAGGTCTACTGTTTTCAACCTTACATATTATGAAATAACATTCTCAAATAGATATCCGAAGGTCAACCCTTTTTGTCCTTTTCCGAACTATGTCAGTATTTGACTCACATCAAAGAAATACTGAAACAAGGGTTCGCGAAATATAAGGTAAGGTACTTTTGTTGAGCCTAAAAATACGAAAAAATACTTGTACGCCTGTTGAGTACTAAAACTAAATAGTACATTGAAAAGTTACATTTGAGTGTGCGTTTGTCAGAGAACGCAATTTTATTTTTTAGAAATCAAGGGGGGTTAAGTTGTAGATAATCTTATTTGCAATACAAAATGTAATTTTTTTTGTGAGACCTATAGTTCGTCAAATAAACCGTAAAAACCCTTTGAACCCGTATTTCCAAGATGGCGGCCGTGGGACAAGAGCCACAACCCCACAAACTATTATTTAACTTTAAACTAACCACCCCTTGATATCCAAAAAATAAAATTGCGTCCTCTGACAAATGCACGCTGAGCCCAAAAAATTGTAATAATGGACTAAAACGCCAGTATGGACATTGGCCTTTATACTCGGCGATTTTACATCAATTATCTTCAATTAATGAGGATAAAAGCTTCTCCAAATAAGATTTTCTGTTACAAATGGTTATTTGAAGCCGTTGTATTTTTATTAACTTTACTTAGGCGGATTTGCACCAAGCTGAGATAATAATTAAAATATTAACTACCTGTTTTCTGTGCTCCCACAAAATACTGACGTAGACAATTGGACATACTAAATTATTAGTCGCTAGATTGACTGATGAAGTTGAAATCGCAAACACTAAGCCGTTAAGTCGCAAACACTCACGTGTGTGTCTTCAGCAGTGAATGGAAGGCACCTGGCGAAATGTTAACCATGCGAGGCGTGCGAAGGCGTGTAAGGGTAGGGGACGTTACCACCTTAAAACGAGGTCCATACATTTTTTTTTAAACCTTAGGTTAATAACTAACTCTGCTTGGCGCAAGTCTATACCGAATCAAATTACTATTTTTTTCATATTCAAATGAACTGGATTAGTACGATGACAAGACGCGATTATTCCTACTGTAAGTAGGTACTTATTCTGAGATAGGTAGTGTCTTTCATTCTAACTATACGATATTGGAGTAAGTACCTCATTTATTTTAAACTAGTAGTGCCCTACGGTTTCTCCTGCGTAAGGCTTGATCCGGTGGAAACATCAGGATATAAATCATTGTTTTATTTCAATTTCCAGCTATCTACATTACCAAGTTTCATTGCAATTGGTTCAGCGGTTTTTTCGTTAAGAACCAACCAACATACACACACGCAAACTGTGACCAGCATCTAAAGCTGTTGTGTTGTTTAGGGGGAGTTAAAAGATAAACCAGACAGACTTTGTTGAAGTATCTAGGTATAGATACTTATATCCTAAATACTGAGGTCGTAGATTATAGATATTTTAGTCGGCCGATAAATCAGCACACAGTGATCATCACACATTGTTTCATTGCTCAAAGTTTCGACACCTTTACACCTTTATATTCTGTAAGAAAAAGCATTTATAAAACATGTGCAGAGCAGAGCATGTGCAGAGTCTTTTCTTGAGGATTGATTTAGAATAGGAATAGGACCACAGAATACATAAATAGTACAAGTAATAGGACTAAAAATAATAAACACCACGCGGTTAAAACCGAAAAATGAGTTTAATTTCGGTCCAACATCGCGAAAACGAAGAAAAATCCCCGTAGTGTCATTTGCACCATTGACCAGCACCATTAATTGGGCAAACGACACTGTCATGTACCGTTTACACCATCGATGGGGCAAATGGTGCAAATGACACTATTAAAAATATATTTATTTTGCCTCAAGGCTTTCCTCGAGCTATCGCTCTGTTTAATGGCCATCCGCCCCGCCCCGAGACCCTCAGGGAAGAGATATTTTTTTTTTTATTTTTTTTTACAGAATTTTTCTCCCCATGAACAAATACTGTATCCCCTAAAACTTTACTAATGATAATGGAAGAATGAATCGCTTATTATTAATATAAAGTATTTTTATTACTTATTAATAACAAAGAATCAATGACAGCTAATCAATGACAAATAATGCTTAATTATTGTATCTTAATTTTTCCAAGAATAGTGGAATATCTATTTCACTATTAATTAATTGCATCTGTACGTAGTGTATATAATTATTCCGATCCCTAACCTCCTTTGATCGCTTTTTGTACGGGTCTTGTGTAAGAGCATTCACTGCATGAAATGCAGCGTCCTCCTTAAGCACTTTTAAGCAGTGACTCACTGTCGCGGGTCTTCTTTTAAAGCAGTTATTAATATGTCCATTCCATCCTTCGCATACATTATTTGTTCTATGCCTCTCACCAAAACAACACCAGATTTTTTTTTTCGGCATCCAAAATCTAGCCACATAATTAATAAATTGCTGCAAATTTTTATTACTTCCGTTAGCATCACTCTCTGCTATGATGTATCTGAATCCGTCTTCAATTTTTGATTCTGGCAGAAGAGGTAAGATGGTGCAAAGAGAAACAATTTTTGTAGCGTTAGTCTTTTTTAAATTGAGACTTTTAGCTTTTCTCCGCAATTGGTTTTGAAAATGGTAAAAACAACCGTGATTTTCAACCATAGGAAACACTACTTTGGCTGCACTAATGAAAGATTGTTCAAAATCAGATATAATTTTCGAAGGACCCCATTCTGGGATTTGAGATTTGATGAGATTCATCATGAGAATATATGTTTCTTTTTTTTTATTGGTCAAAAGCACATATACAACAGGGACAACAAAGTTTTTGTCATCAGTGCTTCCTAAGTCACAGAAAAATACGTAGAGCTGAGTAAATGGCTTCGGACATTTCTTGAAAGTGCCGTCGCAAAAAAAGATTTTACCAATTTTCAGCAGTTCTCTTGCTTCTTCCGATGCAAAGACTAAAATTCTTTCGTCTTCATGACTATAATCAGCTAAACAAAAATCCTTATGGTCAAGAGGAATTTCAAGTTCTGTAACATCTTTATAGGCCATTTTTTTAACAGCATTAATTTTTCTTATTCTTCTGTATGCCACAGATTTGAATTTTTCATAAGATGGTATTTTTTGAACAATGTCAAGTCCTTTATTTTTGATTGAGGCTACAGTCTTTTTATAAACGGCTGGAACTGTTTCTTCTGAAGTAGTAGCCTTTTCTATGAAGGACCCTATTATTTCACAAACCGTGTTTTTATTTTCATCTGGCTTGCAGTTATCAGAATGCTTAATTTTTTTAACCACCTTTGATTCCTCCTAAAAAAGAAACAAAACATAAGATACGAACTTTAAAAATATTTATACTATATATATACTTATACACAATATACAGCTAAATAAATGGAAAAATAAATAAGAATTTGATGCTAGTGGCACTGCGGGCAAAAAGACAGTTACACATACCTGTGATATAGTAATCGTCCCCTTACATTTTGTTTTCTTGTAATAGCGGCACCTCCATACACTGTTTAAATTTTTATACTTTGTGTGAAAATGGTATTGATACCCATTGTGTAATAAAAGTCGGCCCCGGCTCTGTTTCAGAAAAATTAAATCGGATTCGCACATTTTTCTGCTTTTTATGACAATCAAATCATATGAACGACACAAGAAACAAATGCAATGAATGTCAGTCATTAGAATGAATTTTCAAATAATTTCTAACACTTCAAGAAAGGAGGGAGGATATATTAATATACTTATATTGTTCAAGTGCTTTTAACTCTCTAAAGTAGTTGAAAACTTGACTCTGTTATTAAAATAAATATAAGTGCCAATTGCCAATTGCACCATTGGATATGTTTGCCCCATCAATAATGGTAGCAATGGAGCAATGGTGCAAACGGTACATCATAGTATCATTTGCACCATCAATGGTGCTGGTCAATGGTGCAAATGACACTACGGGGAAAAATCTATGAAACAAATCTCGTTAAAAATCTGTAATCTGCATCGACCGTTAGAATACCTACATACCGAAAACACCAAGTAATAAACCCTAGAGTACGTAATAAAACGCGAGTTAGAAGCGTCCTTTTTGCGACAAGGCTATAATTTTATGAGGATTTTATGAATCGCTGGAGCGACGTATTACTTCATTTACCTTGTTTAATAACACACAAATGGCTTTGTTTATATTACCAATTATGCTTTTTATAACTTAAAATATATAGACAGTATTCCAACTTTATAAATAACTAGCTGCGTCCTGCGGTTTCATCCGCGTAAGTTCCGATCCCGTGGGAATATCGGGATCAAAAGTATGTTACTCAAGGTGAATGTATATTTCTAATGGTGAAGGAATTTTTAAAATCGGTGCAGTAGTTTTTGTGTTTATTCATAACAAAAATTCAAATCTTTCCTCTTTATAATATTAGTATAGATGTAGGTATGTACCCGGCGTAGTTTTAACTATTGTTTTTTTTGGTTAGCCTCTTAATACGTCCCACAGGCCACTGTAGGGCACAAGCCTCCTCTTAAACGGGTTAGGTAGTAAGACGCCACGGGAGTGTACTCCAGTTCGGCGAATGTCCAATGATTTCGGACCGTGATAAGTCCCAGGATTTCCTCACGATATTTTCCTTCACCGTAAAAGTGATATTAATAGGCACATTTCTTTTTCTTAAATTATTTTCAAGGAGAAATGCATCATCAAAAATCCCCCGTGACAGGATTCGAACCCGTGCCCCTCGCGTTACCGAGCGACTTGTGCTACCAACTACACTACACGGAAACACGTAATTTGTTTCAATCTTGTCACGGAAAGATTTTTGATTATGCATTTTTTCTTGTAAATATTTCTAGTAATAGTGGATAGAATAGTTTAAGTCGTCAAAATTATTGTATTTGTTGCGAATACATGAGTTCATACTTCTTTCTATTTCTAAATTGTTTAATTTGTTTAATATAAAAGCATTTCAAACCACAATATATTCCATGCCCGATAGCAGTGCTAGTGTGAAATGTATGGGATTTACGTGGATTAACAGCAAATTTTAATGTAATGTAAAACGGACCTACATACGTAATTAGAACAAGCTAAGTGGCTCGTAGCCCGTAGCACACCTACGAGAGGCTACGAGAGCGTAGCTGTTGCCGTAGCACATTAAAATTTACGAATGAAATAATTTTGCATCCGCAAAACCCTTTTTGTGGTTATACGTGTGTCGAGTACGTATGTACAATTTATCGAAGAAAATAAGTATGTATGTTCGTCTTACGTTGTCTTACAATTAATTAATCTAATACATAGAAAATCAACAATCTGACCTATTACCCTATAATCCTAGATGTAAGTAAAGAAGCACATTCTTTACCTACATCTTATCGACGGAGTAGAAAATGATTTCGTACAATGACAATAAAAAAAGTCGAATAAAGAGTGAATAGTTTTATAAAACCTATTCGGCAGGTGAAGTCACAGTAAAAACGTAAGTCAAAAAGCAAAAATAAAGGCGTTAACGGGTAATTTAATTTTAAGCAACGTTTTTAATGTTGTTGTTTTATACAAATAAGGACAAGTTACTGCGTTGTATTTTTAACCCCCGACGGAAAAAGAGGGGTGTTATAAGTTTGACGTGTCTGTGTGTCTGTCTGTCTGTCTGTCTGTCTGTCTGTCTGTCTGTCTGTCTGTGTATCTGTCTGTAGCTCACGAACGGATGAACCGATTTGAATGTAGTTTTTTTTGTTTAATAGGTGTCTTTTGCGCGAGTGTTTTTAGCTATGTTTGATCAAAATCGGTTCAGCCGTTCATAATATATGTTGGTTGAAGCTTGGAAATAAAAACCGAATGTTTTCAAATATGCCCGAGTGGGGTATCAAATCAAAGAGCATGACTGTTGTGACAACAATATGCAAGTTTCATCAAAATCGGTTCAGCCGTTCAAAGTATATGTAGGGTCAAACTCGGAAATAAAAACCGAATGTTTTCAAATATACCCGTTGTATTTTTAACCTCAAATATACACTGCCGAATACCGACCTGTGTGGCTATTCTCTAAGAAAAAACCGCGGAGGCGCCGGTTGACTTCTAAACGGTTCGTGAGTTATTAGTATTTTTTTCGTTTTCCTTTGACCACTTTTTGCCACAAAACTTGGTAATATTTGTGTGACGTTATTGGCTTGCAGAATAGCGAGTTTACTTCACAGGTTTCAACGTAGTTTTAGAAAAGTTAAGAGGAACTTCACAGGTTTCTACATCGGATCTATTTAGTTTTTTCTTAGAGAATAGCCCTGATGTGGTAGTGGTAACTGCTCTCACCATACATGACACTGTCTGCAGGCAATTTAATGAAATCGGCCGACCGGTTTGACCGTAAAGCAAACAATAAACAAACAGACTGTTTTTCTATATTATTAGTGGCAATGTTTCGTTCATAAACAAACCGATGATTAATTGTGAACATTTTTAAGGTCTCTTTGGGTTCGTCTCTTTTGCCCTTGACGGTTACTTGAGATTAATTTTCTTTTTCTATTCTAAATCGTTACGTACTGTCTCGGCGCGTCATCAGGGTGTTCCCCTTGGTACCTAGTGTTATGATCCCATTATTTTATAGCTCGCACCACACATGATTATATTCCTACACCCCGTGAAAAATTCAACTGTTGTCAAATGGACAAGTTTAAAAAGTAAGAATAGCCACAGCCCACAACCGAATTGAGAACTTCTGTATTTTTTCAAGCCGGTTGCTTAAAAAATAATTCGCTTACTTGCCCTGAAAACCCTAAACTCCGTATATGTTAATCTAAAAACAATGCATAATGTTTATCTATTTTTTACTCCATGTTGTCCCACTGCAGGGCAAAGGTCTCTCTCATTTGTTTCCAAGCTCTTAAGGTATACTTTTATTGATATGAATAATGTATAAATGTTATCTACATTACTATATTGGTATCTCGGTTACTGCGATACAAGCGTGTGGTTAGAGTTGAACTGATATTATGTAATATGATTAAGGAAATGTTTTAAAAGTTTCATAACAATAAATTAAAAATAGGAATTTTTTTAAGATGGAGTAAAACTTTCCTATCCAATTTAATATAAAAAAAAAGTATTTAACGAGGCGCCGCGTGAACTTTGATGTAAACAAAAACCAATTTCGAAAAATATATTCACTTCCAATCATCGAACGAAAACACTTCGCTTAATAAACTCCGATGATGAAAGTATACAGAAATAAAGTCCCTCGCCACTTACTTTGCGAGTAAGTACTTTACGTTTCGGTAACATAGCTAAATTGGATCTCAAAATTCCATTAACTTACACTGAACTCACTTGAGATGGTAAAGTTTTTCTTTGGCCTCCCTACTGGGTACATAGCGAGTGGGTGTAAAGGGAGTGAGCCTCGTCGTTAGCCGATGACTGCGTTACTTGGAGCAACTCCTCCCGACCGCTGTTATTTCCTTTGCACAATATTCTTTGAGTGAAATGTTTGTGACGAACACAGTTGAAGAAGTTTTTGTCGAGATAAATTTCCGAATCTCAGGGAATTGTTTTTAGGGTTCCGTACCTAAAGGTAAAAACGGGACCCTATTACTGAGACTTCGCTGTCTGTCTGTCTGTCTGTCTGTCTGTCTGTCTGTCTGTCCGTCTGTCCGTCCGTCCGTCCGTCCGTCCGTCCGTCCGTCCGTCCGTCCGTCCGTCCGTCCGTCCGTCCGTCCGTCCGTCCGTCCGTCCGTCCGTCCGTCTGTCCGTCTGTCACCAGGCTGTATCTCTTGAACCGTAATAGCTAGAAGGTTGAAATTTTCACAGAAGATGTATTTTGGTTGCCGCTACAACAACAAATACTAAAAACGAAATAAAACAATTCTTTAAAAGGGGCTCCCATACAACAAACGTGTTTCAAAAATAACAAGGAGTTTAGTACTACAATGTGAGGTCGCTTCTGATTGGTCAGGACAAATCGAAAAATTTCCTCCCTGGATAAAGACATTAGAGCAAATATGTTTATGCCATAAAACCTATATCTGTCATGACATGACTATGCATCTACCTTTTGATTTTTTTTTATTTTCATTTTTTTTTATTTTAATTAGGGTTTAGAGTTCTAATTAAAAAGTTTTGCGTTGATTAGGTTTACAGTTTGTTAAATTTTATCCAGGGAGGAAACAGTCGACTTTGTTTCTAAACTTTGTAAGGAGAAAATAGTGGAGCTAGAGGTAGGTATCCTTTCTCCTCAAAGTTAAGTACAATGGCCCAATTCTGAGGCTACCTGGGGAAAACCCCCAGCAAAATCTTTAACCTTTTTTAACCTACTTACCTGTTCCACAAATTATAATGAGCGAACGAACATAGTTCATAAATCTCTATTCGCAGTCGAATACTGCTGCGGATTTGTGGAGTCGGCCATGACGTAGGTATCGTATCTGTGCCAAAATCCTTAACGCTTATCATCGAACTACGTGACATTCTAATTTAGTACCAACCATTGCAACTTATTGTCTGTTAAACGTCCAATATCACGTGGCTATGAAGCCTCGGGCTTTTGGAAGGCGTACGTGGAGCCGAAGCCAACACGTAGAGGCCCTTTTCAATAACAATTTTAGTCGCAAATCCCAAACTGTCAAGTGGACAGCATTATAAAATGCAGCCAAAGATAATCACCGGATTGGATAGAATCTCCGGATGAACAACATGGACTATGGTGATGTGATGGTAGTGGATCGGGTACTGCGCAGTACCCGATCCACTACCATGGGGGAACTATGGTGATTACAACAATAACATATTGTTTATTATTGTAGGTAGGTTATAATTTGATACAAATGAGCCATTATTAACACACATAAATTAATTACCGCACCTGCGATTAGTTTGTTCTCGATGTTAAATGGCTAAACTGTTACTAACTATTGTTACTTGATGATAGGCTTTACTGTACTTAACTAATCCGATTCTAAATATTATTGGATTATTATTCGTTCGTTTGATATTCGTAACTAATATTAATTACTGTCATGGTGTTGTCCCCTTTTTCGTTTACTAATTTTCCTTTTTCGTTGTTTGATGATTTTACTTGTCCTTATTTCTACCGGTTTCCCACCTGCAACATTATTTTAAAGTATTTTTAGTGTAATCTATATATCTATATATATAAAAATGAAACCCGTTTTCCGTTGTCACGACAGCGACATCACGCGTGAACGGCTCGACCGATTTCGATAATTCTTTTTTTGTTGTGTTTGCTAGAAGGTTCTTATGAAAGAAAAAATGCTGAACCGATTTTGATGAATTTTGGTATGAAGATAGATAGCCATTTTTTTATACTAAACGACAGGACAACGTCTGTCGGGTCAGCTAGTTACAAAAATAAATATATGTAGGTATGTCCTGTAATTTTGCCTGAATATCTTAGTTAGGCAATATTTATTAATTATACTTACCATTTTTAACGTTCCAGACAGCTATTGTGATATCATCCACAACTGTTCCATTTTTGTATACAATACTTTTTATATCCTTCTGAATAACCGTTAAAGGCACAGCCATGTGGTTTTTATTATATTCGTCAAATAGTTTGCTGTATAATCCAAACTTCAGCAATTCTGGTGCATTTTGAGGGTTATCATCACCTGTGAATCGTGTAATTGTATTAGTAGGTATATTATCATCCCCCCCGAAGGGTTCCCGCCTTGTCGTGGCGGGGGGGCTTAGTAGCCGTGGCCTGGACACCCACGGTGAACCAAGCGGAACCCACCCGAGGAGGGGCCGCTCGCCACAGACCTCACCCGGGGAACCAGGAGTGTCCGGACATCCCTGGTTCCCCTAAACGGCTCTTGGCGGCGGACTCGGGGGAGTTCGTCGCCAAACACTGAGCCACGAGATGGCGGCGGCGTGTCCGCGCCGCCTCTTGAGAGGGTTTTGCCCATTTGGGCTCGGAGACGGGGTCCACCCGGACCACCCGCCGCTAGAGCTTGCCGAAGTTATCCGAAAGGTTCCGGCAAGCTCTGGCAACTGCGGCGCGAAGGACACCGAGGGGTTTAGTGGGTATACCCTGGCCGCACACAATCTTAGCCGGGGGGACCCCCACACACCGGGCCGCTCTCCCCCGGGAGCGGCCTGACGGTCTTAATTAGATTCCCCTCGTAAAAAAAAAAAAAAAAAAAAGGTATATTATCATACTGTTGTAACTGCTATTCACTCGTTTTATGACACTGTGCATCACAATAAATTTATTTATTTTTTAGATATTTATCTAGAAAATACTAGTAAAAAAAAGATTTCCTACGATACAAATTGAGTTTCCAGGTATGGTAAACCCAAAAGGCTGGCTGCATTGCCTCTTTGGATAGCAATACCTGTTCGTTGGCTAAAGTAGCAGCCAGCCATTTGGTCACTAATTGATTGATTGACTCATACTTACTCATACTAATATCAACAGGGTGTCTTATGCAGGTTGTCTTAAATCCTAACTTGGATTTGATAGATTCGTCATTAGTGGTTTGTGAGATACTTGTCATTTCATCAAAATCGTCGGTAGTTGCATACAAACCATTTGAACTATCTTCATAGTCTTCGTTAATCTCAATGTCTGATGTAGAAGAAGCAGAAGTGTTTTGTTTTATAGTAGTAAAATCATCTTCGTCAATATGCCATGAATCTTCGTTTTCACGTGTGTGTCCATCTGTCTTTTTAATGCTTGCTGGTTCTTTTTCAGCAATATTATTGTGAAGTTTAAAACTATTTTTATTTGAAGTTTTTTCGAAACTTCTATTTTTGTTATCTAAATTGTTATTTTCAACAATCTGAGATTCTATATTGTCCGATTTCTCGTCACTTTCTCGGCCTTTGCTGTCGTCAAATATCGTCCTAGTAAAAGCATTTTGACTGTCGTTACTATCCTCTTCGTTATTTCTAGAATTTATTTTCTCATATTCCTCATCGTTTTTTTCTATAGATTTCGTGTAATTTGAGTTTTCGGAACTTGCTGATCCTGCTTGATTAATATCGGTTTCGTTAATGTACTTAGTATCATCATTCTGTTTTGTATCTTCAACAGAGCTCTGAACACTTATTTGGTCTCCATCATTACGGTTATTTTCTATATAGTCTATCGGTTGCACGTCGTTTGGTGTGTCATCTTTTTTGACAATATCATTTTCTATTACAGATTTTTTTTCTGTATTTTCTAAGATACTCATATATTCAGTAGCAGTATTTACAGTTGTTTTGGATTCATTATCATCGTTTAAAATATTCTTATCGGTGTCATATAACGGAGCATCTATTTGCAGTGGGTATAGTTCTTGATTATGATTTTGCTCAATTTCATTGTCATAATTTGGCTGTAATGGCGTTACTGTTTTTACCTCTTGATCATAAATATCTGCACTGGTTATCCTTTTATAGACGTCATCCATATTAGTGTTTGTTTTTGTAGATGTTGTTTTAATAGAGTCATTATTACTGTACCCATTTGAATAAAAAGTCTGTGATTCCATCGTAGGTTCACTTGATTCTATATGTTTAAAGTATTCATGTTTTCTGATTTCATCAGGTTCTATTTCGTCATATTTAATGTTGGTAACATCTAGAGATTTTTGACTTTCACGTTGTTTTGTATTGTTAAGATTTTCAAACTCTTGCTTTGTATCAACATCATTAATCGTTGTCGCCTTTTTTGACTCGTTAGTTAAATCTTGATCAGCAATAGCTGCTTGAATTATTTGACTGCTATCAGAATACATATCTTTTATATCTGAAAATGACTCTATTATCTGTCGCACATTAGTGTTATTTATTTTCGAATTTTGATCTGAATTATTTGAAACCTGATAATTTCGTTTGTTAGGTCCCTGAGTTACATTATCACGAAAATCTGAGTCGTTAGAATTTACCATAATATTTGGATTCTCTTTTGGTTCTGGGTTTTGACTGTTATTAACTTGAGAATCTCTTTCGTGTATATTAGAAATAAAATGTATTGAATGTCCATTGCCTATATTATCAACGTCCTCAGATGTATCGGAATCAACATAACCGGATATTACTGTGGTGTCAATGTCGGGAAAATTCACTTTATTACCTAGTTGAAATTTTGGTTTTGGTTCATCTGCATTGTATAGTTTAGGAGAATTATATATTGGATAATATCCATACTGGCCATTTACGGTATTTCTCACTGTTCGATTTTCACGAATATTATTGCCCCCTGTAGTACTATTCGTTTCTCTGACAATGAATTGCCGTCTATATTCATCATTGAAATCTTGTACAATTTTACCTGGTTCTTGCGCTTGAATATCTATAGTAACAAAATTAAATCAGATAACTTGTTAAAAACACATAATTTACTTGTAAAATAATAAATGCAGTTAAATATCTAATACACACAATCACATACCTACGGGTCTTTCTTGTGATATCGTTGGTTGCATAGGTTTTTTATATGGAATAATTTCATAATTATAAGGCGGCTGAAATATGTTTACAGGAGCGTATCTTGGTGATGGATTGACAGGATATCGGTCATAAGGTTGTGGCCCATTCATACTGTAATACCCAGGTTGTTCAAATTGAGGAGAATAAACCAAAGGTTGCGTCGGAGCATCTGTTTGTTGGGGATTGTAACTAGTAGGATCTACAGGAATAGGGGCATAATAGGGATAAGGATAGGGATTTGGAATCATTCTCTTCGCCTCTAGATTATATGTTATCTGTTGTGGTGCCACATAAACAGTTTCTACTGGTTTTATTGGGGACGGTTTATTAAACGCTTCATTAATATTAGGCTTAGCCACAACTTCTGCTTCATGAACCTCTTTCTCAGATGGTGCGCCATATGTAGGCAAGATTTTTTCTGATGCACTCGGTATATACAAGGGAGTTATGTACCTAGGCGGTGCAGGTAACCACCTACGTAGGACATCATGTGTTGGCTGTCCGTAGTAAGGCGGGTAAGGTGGATAGTAAATTGGTATTAGACGTTGGTCAGTGTAGATGCCTTCATTCATGTGTAATACGTCTTCATCTGCCTTTTTATTTAAATCAACAGTTTGGGTGTTTTCTTGTAGTTCATTTCTCGTAATGTTGTTTGTCGCGTTTACATCTTTATCTTTCAGGTTAAGGCTAGCAAGTTTTCTTTCATCTTCAGGGTCTTTATTCCCAATGCCATCTTCAGATTGTCTTGATTGATAATTATTCGATTGCGGTAAGCACACTAAAATTAATTAAAACTGTATTCAATTACTTAAACGTTTTAAAATAGCAAGTTTAGGTCAATTGAATTGTTACTTACCGATATTGTGAATACCGAAAATTAAAATGTAAAAATAATTTATCTTCATCGCGGAAAGTGTCTATAGAAGATGATGTCGTACGAACACTGCATTGTGCAATTTAAGACTTAAAATTAAATAGGTACCTACTTATAAACACTATATGACCAATTGTAGAAACACCTAAAAGCTGTTTAAACATAGGGAGGTACTATTTTATGCCAATCAAATTTCTTGCGCAGTTTATTATTCTAGGAATAAATTATTTCTTTCACGACATCTGTCTCATTGTGTACTTTTGGAAACATTAATTATTAATATTATTATCTTAGAGTAAGAACATAAACTAGAAAAATATTTAGTTTTGAAATAATGCTAGCCAAAACTTTACACTAGACCGTATTTGAACCTGTAACCCTTACAGATTAAAATGGAGAGTTATTGTCAGATTGGTACCTATCACTTAAATATTTTTCACATTCATAAATTACCACATTTCTATATTTAGCAGAAATGTATCTCTCGAAATCTACATAATGAATGAAATACCTAACTATTAATATCTTCCATATGCCTACTTATTTACATATTATGATTTTACGACCAATATCATAAAAAGCGACAAGTAAAAACTTAAGTTCCGGGGTTTCCAAGGAAACTTTTTGCCGGAACTAAAAATGTTTGAAAAATGGCAGCTATTATCATAGCTATCAGAAAGTTGAGATCTCTATTCAATCCACGTACGCTAGGTTGGTTTCAACATGAAGATTTAAGTGTAAAAACCTTTTCGTCTCGTTACGGAAAATGTGTTCTGAGGTTTATTCGGGTACTTCCCGCAAAACACTATAAGGCAACAATTTAACGGAGTAAAGTACCTATGTCTCTGAAAGTACCAACCTTTAAGCTTACCTATTCCTACTCAATCAAACAAAGTATTTTAGGACTGCATTTACCTACTGTCCACATATTAGAAGTCATGTTGACTAGCAGCGCCCCGCGGTTTTACCTGCGTAAGTTTCACTCGTGGAAATATCGGGATAAAAAGTGCCATAGCCCTATATGTGTTAATTACTCACTTGAATGATGAAAACACAAACTGTATGTTTGAGATTTCAACTTCAGCCGTCAAAGAATCAAGGTGCAAACCGGTGTTGCAACTTTCAGATGTCTTCATCTAAACTTTCTCATTAAAAATATTAGTCAAATAGGATAAAGTTTGTCAGAATTATTTAATACTTGATGAACGAGTACTATTATTATACATAATATATAGTTAGGTAGGACCTACCTTATTATGAAATTAATTAGGTGATTAGCACTTAAAAACGCGCGATTGCACATATCGGATGAGATGCATCGTAACTCACCAACGCAACGATGCGATAGTACGGTTTAGGTATTAGGATTTAGGAACTTTACGGATCTCTATTTTAACCACTTATGTTGCCTACTGTACAGAATATCCACAGGCCTAAAATGTACGACCTTCCAACATTTTGATCAAGATATTTTCAATTCACCCGAAGGTAACTCGAAAATCTCAAGGGGAAGATCGTTCAATCAAGCTGTCCTTAGTACTGCGTTCGAAGTCCTCTGACTTCAGAGCCCTGTTATTACTTATCAGACTAATAACGAGGCTCAAAAATTACAGACAAGATCGAGTTGAAACAGCAATTAACTACGGCGTGTTTCAAGAGAAAATCAGTAACTGTGGCAAGAACAGGCGGCTATGCGATTTCCAAGTGTTTTTCTACATTATGAGCTTTGGACATTCTGCGATCTGGACATTTTGCAACCTGACATTCAGCGACCTGAATATTATGCAACTTGGACATTTGCACCTAAACGTGCAAAACTACTCAGTAGGTTAAAATATTTTCAAAACACAACGCGCTTTTATTTTTATACTTAGTTTTTTTTATTTTTAAAACCTAGTAACTAGTTATCATTTAAAATATTATATGAACGCAGCAGTGCAGCACTTAAAATAAAAACAGAATACGCTGTAGGTCATCTTGTTTGTGTTATTTTAATTCAAACGCTCCTACGTTTGAATTAACAAAACGAGAAAACGTTATCAACGAAAATATATGGCTGGATATAAAATTAACAAAACAAAATATTCAAATTAGTACGTACAGAAAACGTGAGCTATAAAATTATACTTGCAAAGCTTTGGGAAGAATGTTCTTCGTATTGGACTGTAGTTCAAGATACAAAGATCTTACAACAACCAACAACAACCGAGGTGTTAAAACACTTTGGCTAGGGTGTCCAAGATTTTAGTAGGCCACAAGGCATTGTATTTTTATTTTATAGGTCTTTGTGTCAGTGACCATCGTCAACCAGTTTGGCAGTGATCTGTTCGTCATCAGCTGTAAACTTTTTGTCTGCAGAAAGGGTTTCAGTGATTGAAAAGAGTTGATAGTAATTTTAGCCACCACTGTGTTAATAACAGCGCCGTTGTCCATAGAAGGGCTCCTGGCGAGTTACTTTCGAATCAGCTGATACTATGTACCTACGTACATTCTTACTTACCTACCTGAGCATGTAGGTATTATTTAACTAAAACATCTCAACAATGTCCCAGCATAGTTAAATTAGTTGGACTTTTTTTGCAACGTGTGTTGCATGTCTTGTAAAACTACCAACATTGCTCAGCAGAGTATCAACCTACCTGTGTTGATACTCTGTTCTGGAAAGTCAATCAAACTTGCTGGTGTTCTGCGTAAATTAGGTATCTAGCTTAGGGCTAGGTTTTAAAATTGGGTAGCTCTAATTTTTAGTTTTGGAAAGATTCACCTATACCTACGTTCAGAATTCAGATCGCTATTATTCACAATCCGAAATACATATTATTATTTCAGTTATAAATAGGTGTCTTGGGAGTTTAAGGTCGTATCCTAAACCAACTTAAATATAAAAATAATATACGTACATAAATACAAAGACCTTAAAACTTCGTCGATGTCATGTTGTAACGTATCATAGAGGAACCTTTACATTTTCCTATGAACATCTCATTTGGTTACTCTTTCGAATAGGCAATTTATCGGCCCCGACGGCTTTCTCGAATCCCGATCACGTACCGCTGTGTGCCGTAACATTTTATGTGATAACTCAGCGGGTAGGTAGGTATGGAACCTTTAGGTCGGTCGGATAGGTTCTACAATTTAAGCTAGATTATCTGACGTTGTAATTAAGTGTCTACTACTGGCGATTTGTCCATACACCTCGATTTTCACCATCCACTAACTTCTACTTAGTTCTCTGATAAAATGTTCGGTTTCAATCTCGATGCTTTTTTTACGTTAGATTTATCTCGAAAACTGTTTAACATTTTTTGAAAATTTCACAGCGTTTCGCTATCGTATCGTAGATTGCTTTCACTACAGCAACCTACGATACCTACCTACGTATTCCTTTATTTCAGCTTTCGTCCAAAATATTCGCTTATTTTTCCTAAGTTGTGCAGGTAGACCTACCTGCACAACTTAGTTAAGTAACAAAGAGAACTGATATCAGTAACTGCCTACAGGTCACAGACATAAACCTATGTGTTCCATTAGACCTTGTCCTTTGGCGTGGAAGTCGCCATCAATATAAAAGTTCCATTCAATCAAAGTATTCGAGGTAAAGCCGATAATCCCGCTTCCGTTCCATTTGTTTTCAATAGTAGTTCGTCTTTGTTCGCTGTTTGGTCAGAATATTTACTTTTATGGATAGGTAGTAGGTACCTGCCATGTTTGACCGGACGATAATGTTAGAGTCCATTTTCAGGAAAGAAGTCACAGTTTATCTAGTACCTAGGTGTAGTTGTAATCCTTGGTGCTTGTGCTTTAAGCTGACCGACCATCTATGTCCCATAGCCGCAGAGCTGTAGTCGCCAGACAATGTCTAAGAATAACGTTTTTAGGGTTCCGTACCCAAAGGGTAAAAACGGGACCCGTACCCAAAGGGTAAAAACGGGACCCTATTACTGAGACTTCGCTGTCTGTCTGTCTGTCTGTCTGTCTGTCTGTCTGTCCGTCCGTCCGTCCGTCCGTCCGTCTGTCACCAGGCTGTATCTCATGAACCGTAATAGCTAGACGGTTTAAATTTTCACAGAATATGTATTTCGGCTGCCGCTACAACAACAAATACTAAAAACAAAGTAAAACACATATTTAAGAGGGGCTCCCATACAACAAACGTGTTTCAAAAACTACAAGGGAATCGAGTAGGTCGTGGAATTCAAAATGGCCGCCCTGTCTGTCAAATATACCAGTCTGCCTTCACTTACCAAAGAGTTTCCTAAAAGTTTCAGATTTTCTTTGTGCCAAAGTTTTTTTTTTCTTTTTTTTTTGAGTGGTGTGGTCGTATGAAGGGAGTAAGGATCGAAGCTAAATATTTCACATTTTCCTATCAAATTTAAAAATTGGATGTAAATCATTTTAGGGTTCCGTAACCAAATGTCATAGTGGTACGGAACCCTTCGTGCGCGAGTGTCGCACTTGCCCGGTTTTTTTTTTATTATATATTTTTACACATGTGATTGTATCAATGATTCATTACCTAACTACGATCTCAAAATAAAATAAAAAGCTGTTTTCTTAATAAATCGATCTGGCTAAAAGAAATCTATACTAATACTAGCTGACCCGGCAAACGTTGTTTTGCCTTATAAATTATAGATAGTAGCCGATTCTCAGACCTACTGAATACGTATACAAAATTTCAAAAAAATCGGTCAAGCCGTTTCGGAGGAGTACGGTAACTAACACTGTGACATGGAAATTTTATATATTAGAAGAAGATACTAATGTTATAAAGAGGTAACGTTGGTAACATTTATGTATGTATGTATGTATATTGGGGGTAATCTCCGAACTACTGGACCGATTTCAAAAATTCTTTCACCATTAGAAAGCTACATTCACCCTGAGTAACATAGGCTACTTTTGATCCCGATATTCTCACGGGATCGGGACTTACGTGAGTAAAACCGCGGGAATCTGTTAGTAATATTATGAAAGAAGATAAATAAATAAATAAAGAACTATGTAATTTTAGTTCCTGTTCCTATTTCATCAGTGGGACTCCTTTAATGAAAAGGACTCTTCTCGATATCAACGCAAACACGTAAGTTGAGGGTATTGTTACGTGTGTTCTGTACATAAAAATAGCTATAGATACCTACATACCGACGTACCTACCTACCGACTGAGAGGTTATTTTTGTTCGTAATAGTTAGTTAACATATTATGTAGGTAAAGATTAGAATCTGCAATATTAGGTTTAGAATAATTCTTGTAAGTTAATAGAATTATTATTACGTAGATATTTACGTTTATAGTGCTAAATACCTGCTTAGACACAGGCCACAACCTCTTAGGTACCTACTTACTTCCAGGTTTGCTCCGTTTGCTCCGAGGTCCAAAACCATTCCAAAACCAACTTCCAACTTCCAAGCTCCAAATTATACTACTCTTTGGCTCCAACCTTTGAGGCTCCAACCCATATAAATTGTGGCTCCAATCAATCCAAAATTTCAAATATTCAAATGCGCGGATTTTTCATTTTCCTGCCAAACGCCAAAACTAACAAGTAATCAATGTCAAAATAATGTCACACATGCGTGACGTTGAAGACAACTCAACTATTTGAACGAATACGTCAACCAAACAGGGAAAGAATAAAAGCATTAGAACGAGATAAAACATCATTTTTTGCATTTTATTGACGTCTACTGAAAGAGATAGCAAAACTGTATATCTTTTTAGAATTGAAACATTTTCAGACAAAAAGTCATTGATTTGGTCGGTCGTCGTCTGTGATTGCTTCGCCGTATTTTTCCAATCCAAAATAAATTGAATTTGTGTGAAATAATTCAACAATTCTATTTTAACGAAAACAGACAGCAACAATGACATCGCGTCTATGTTTTTGTTATTAAAATATGTCAGAGGTGAAGAAGCTAGACCAAGAATCATCCATCGACTTTGATCCAATATTGCCCGATACGGGAGTGTTGTTTTACGAAGAATGTCCACCTGAATGCGAAATTGAACGGCCTAGATTATTGCCTTTGAAATCTTCTACTCAAGTCCGCTTTGAGCAGCTGCAGCACGAAGCCGGGAGAGTTTGGAGGGAGCAACAGAAGACTGCTAAAACTGATCAAAAAACAAAACAAAGCTAACTACTGGGTCTTCTAAAACTATCATAATGGTTTACACATTGTTTGTGATTGAAATCATATCGGCTTTTATACTAGCGGCGACTTTGCTGTACAGATATGGAGACTGCTACAGAAATCACATAATAGTGACAGTTTCCGTGCTAACGGCATGGTATTTCTCATTCCTTATTATGTTTATTTTGCCATTGGATGTGTCATCGGTGAGTGAGACTATTATTAGATTTAATTTCTTTGTTTTGTTATGAACTGAATTGGAACTGATTGTTGTCTGATATGAATCAGTAATATAGATGGCATATTATGTGGTTCATTACCATGCTTTTTTTTGTGTTATACATCAGGGTTTCAAGTCTGCTCTCACAATCGTGTCTCTATACTTGATAGAATAGTAATTGCCATATTTCACTTGTATTTGCCACATTTGTCTACCAAATCTGCCAAATACATACAAATACGAGCTCCTAGGTACTTATCATGCGGCATTCGGAAATCATCTAAATTAGATGTAAATTAAGGAAATTAATATAAAACCAATATATTATCTTCCCCAGACTGTTTACCGTCAATGCCTACAAGACAACACAACTGATGTGGCCCCTGTTCTAACAGCCACCTCTAATGATTCTACAACACCAGCCCCTCCGGGCAACCAATGCCATATACCATGGAGTTTTGTACCGGATGCTATATTCCCGAACCTTTGGAGGGTTGTTTATTGGACTTCACAGTGTCTTACTTGGTAAGTGGGGTTGATGGTTGAATTTTGCACTTTAAAACTCTATTCAGTTTAGTGTAGAGGTGGGTCGTTGTTGAATTTTTCGAGAACAAAATGCGAGAACTATATGCGGAAAAATAGTTGGGGTTTTGTAGCAAAGACGGTTTTCTTGCACGCAACTGCTTTGAAATGAATGTGAATCGAACGACAAAACTTCATCAAGAGTTGTGTGCAACCAGCAATGGTTGACGACAGAGCGCGACGCACGATCTCTAGTTTCAAAGACTAGTTTGTGCAACGAAGACCGTTTCAATCCAAAACTGAAAACGGTTCCATCGTCGCAAGATATGGCGACTTTCAACGCCCACCGCTAGTTTAGTGGCATCTTTAATTATTAAACCTAAATTTATTGTTTTTTGTTAGTAATAGTAAAAAATCCACATAGTGTAATTAAATAACAACATAGATACATAGAACCGACGCCGGTAGACTAATTGGTTCAAGTCGTGCTTCCGGTTTGAATAAGATGCGGGTTCGAATCCAGCCTTGCGTCAATCGTGTTTTGTGTTTTTGCAGAAGTATTGTTTCTTAAAAATATTACCATAGATACTAACACTCAGGTAACTATTAAATATTTTCTCTTCCCAAAAACCATTACTCATTATATTAATGAAAAACACCTGTTCCAAACACTTATCAAATCATAGCACTTGATATCAATAACATTTGTTGATATATATATTCTTTATCTATACATACAATAAAAGGACCTTATACCTAGATTAGAAATATCTTTTTATATTTTTGTCTCTGTCACCACAAATAAAACCTACTGAATTTGTCTGGTTTTCACTTTGTAGCTTTACTAACTGCGCCCCACAATTTAACCCGCGTAAGTTCAAGAATATCGGGATAAAAAGTAGTCTATGTGTTGATCCAGATCTCCAGCTATCTGCATACCAAGTCTCATCGCAATTGGTTCAGTAGTTTTTGCGTGATCGAAACACAAGCAAAAATCTAAACATTCCAACCAAAATGTTTCTGTATAGTACACTATACAGAAACCTTTGACTTACTATTAATCCCGATTTCTAATACTATAGGAAATAACGTGAGTAAACCAGGCGCAGCTAGTAGGTAGACAATGGAATTGAGAAAATCCTTTTGATTAGTTTATCAATGACACAGATGATTCAGAGAATAATCAATTAATCGTATGAGAGTCCAATTAATGTGATAAAAAAGTCAAAGCCATATGAACATACCATAATAAATAAATTTGGCGGGACGTTGCACACAGCGCCATCTGGCCTCAAAGTAAACAACTAGGGCTTTGGGTGCTATGGGTACTAGAGAACAGAAACTACAATGATACTTTTTTGTAAAAATATTCATTCAAGAGATAACACAATTAAATGATACCATTAAACTAATCAAAATTAAACAAACTAAACACAAAAAATAAAATAAAATACACTTAACCTAAAACAAACCATCCCCAAGCGTTCCCGATGCAAAGCTGCCCAAAATGCTAGCAGCATTCCCGCGTTGAACCGCAATGGACAACCTTTGCAGCAGGAACGCTCCGGAACGGACATCATGCCCCCTCTCCCTTAACCGGCCACCGACCTCTCTAATGAAGACCAAGCCTTCATGTCCCCAACCCCCCGACGTCTCGACGGCCACGGGAACAAAAATAAAATATTCTGCGACAACGGAGCATACCTTACGTGCTTACTCCCCGCAGCTGCCTCCGCCGCCCTCATGGTATGAGGTAAATGGCTTAACGCATACGTATTGACGCAGGTCGCGTCTCAAATTAGACATTTACCCCTACGCCAAGGGACGAGCGTTACACCGTCCGGCCGTTTGCCGTCCCTGCGACTAAGACCGGGGGGTTCCAGGACGCACGGAACATTGGCCGAAACCAAAGCCCGATTATTTTTTTTACCAAAGCCAGTTTTTTGAAATTACATCCATATGATACATATAGACACCATTTTTTAAATTACTCGCTCTGTATATTTATCCTTTTATTTCTGTCTAGGTTAATAATGCCAATGATGCAGTCATACAGTAAAGCAGGCGACTTCACAGTCAAAGGCAAACTGAAATCAGCCCTAGTTGACAACGCAATCTACTATGGATCATATCTTTTCATATGTGGCATATTACTAATCTACATTGCCCTCAAACCGGGTATATATTTAGACGGCTCCAAGATCAAAGCAATAGCCTCATCGGCAAGTAACACTTGGGGTCTTTTCTTACTGATATTGCTGCTTGGGTATGCTTTGGTGGAAGTTCCAAGGAATTTGTGGAACAATTCTAAGAAGAATTATACATTGACGTATAGTTATTTTAAGATTGCAAAGTTAAGTACAGATAAGTGTGAAGCGGAGGAGACTGTTGATGATATTTTGGATGTAAGTTGGATTTTTTTTTTTTTTTTTTTTACATGACTCTTGCATTTGACCTCATCTCACCTGACGGGAAGTATTGGGAAGCGATTATGAGGTCGACAGTGTTACATGTTTGTCTAGAAGAAAGCTACTCGTTCTAGACTTGAAGACTCCAGGGTTGCACTTCGTAACAATTTTCGAAAACAACTTCGAATTTTTTAAAGTCGTAGAACAAAAGTTGTTCGTCTAGACTGCTTTCTGCTATAATTCCCCTAAACACACTGTAAATATCAAGTTTCATCTCAATCGGTTTAGTAGTTTTTTCGTGAAAGAGTAACAAACACAACACATACAAACAGTACGATTATACCTATTAGATGGTTAATAAATTTGAATCCTTATCACATGTTCCCAGAGCCTAAATTCAGTTAGCGCCGCTGTGGGCCCCGGGCATCCGTTACACCGGCATGTGGAAATCATAATTCAGAAGTTACCAGTACAATTGAGGGACAAACTCAACTCCAGAGCGCCGCCGGAGAGGTCCGCGGCACCTTCAATGAAGTCTCTAGTTAACCTCCATAAGAAGGTAAAAAAAAGTGTGGTTTAGTAGGCATAGATTAACACCAACATAAAATTAGTTTAAAGAAAAACATAAACAGCTTAAATCTAGGTGGCACAATGGGCGGCCTGTAGCACTTAAAGAGATCTCTTCTATCCAACGTTTGGATGGACGAGAAGTGAAGAAAGATGAAAGGTAGAGCGTTGATCAGGTGAGACGACGGAGAAGAAAAGAAAAGAGACCTATAGTCGTATATAGACTTATCGCGATGCCTCATTCTTAAAATGTCCTATTGGTGAAATAACCTTTTCATACAATTCTTAACAAACAGAGTTCCATTTTCAAACATGATAACCAGTCACCAAGAAGTTTTTTCGAGGGCATTTTTATTACGATACGAAGTAGTGCCGGGTCAGTTAGTGTAACTTTTTGTAATCGTTTTAAAACTCCAAAATCTAGACGAGCTGAAAGCTAAAATTCTTTTCCATTTTTAGAAACGTTTGTCCTTCAACATTTTAATTAGGTAGTAATTCAAACGCTTTACAATCTTGATTTTAAATAAACAGTGTGACGTTAGTCACACAATATGTATTTATATATAACTCTGATAAAATTCTAATGATGCGGAACATTGTTGATAATGTTTAACTTTGATATGACGTAACTAGATAAATGTAGTTAGATAAAATCTTAAACATGTTTTTTGTAACAGAACACATTTCTGCTAAAATGTGTTCTGTTCGATGTTCGAGGAGCTCATTGGCTAAGCTGCACCTGCCGATCTTGAATGGTCGTGCTGGTTAAGCAACGCCTGATGCGGCCATGACTTGTTAATAATTGATAATTTGTGGAGCCGCATATATCTACACTAATATTATAAGGAGGAAAATATTTGTATTTTTGTGTGTGTGTGTGTGTGTGTGTTGTGTGTGCGTAATGTTTGTAATGAATAAACTCAAAAATTACTAGATCGATTTCAAAAATTCTTTCACATTAGAAAGCTACATTCATTATACACATAAAAAACACCCAGAGCCAAAAACAAACATATTTGGTCAGCATAAATACTTATCGCGAATCAAACCCACAACCTTTTGCGTTGCATTCAGTGGTTAGCCCGAACACGCCGAATCTACTGTAGAACACTGTTGGCATTCTGACTTTATCGCCTAGGGCGAACTCTTCCAAATAATATAAAAATGTTCTTTGCAGACGATAAAAGCGCTTCACGTGCTCCAAAGAACGGAAACGCAATGGGGTCTGATGATAGAACGTATATTTTACTTAGAAGATGTAGCTTCGAACCTTCGTTCGCCAGATAAACGCTTCCAGCGAACATTCGCTACTCCAAGACCGAGGGTGCAGAGGATATTTTACCCTCCTCTGATTGGTAAGAAATTTTGGAACTAATTGAAAAAAAACTGTGTTCGCGATGTTGGATTGAAATTTAACTCATTTTTCGGTTTTAATGGCGTGTTGTTTATTACTTTTAGCATAGTTTTAATGCTCAACGTTTCGAGACCTTTACAGATTTCGAAACGAAAAATAACCGAAAAACCACGTGATTTAAACCGAATAATGATTTTAATTTCAAACCAACAACATCGCTAAAATAGAAGAAAAACTTTGTATTTTTTTTTCAGAATGGTATTGGGAATGTTTCCTCCGGCAATACTTCCTCAAGACAATGGCTGTGATAACTGGCATCATGTCCATAGCCGTCGTTTGGAGCGAAATGACATTCTTCTGTAAGAAGCCTGTGCTCTCGATCTTTGCTAATATCGTTATTGCAGCTAAGGACACTTATAATTACGCAGCTATAGTGGTAAGCATGATTTTACAACCTTTTTCATTTACTACAAATATTATACAGGATGTTTGAGTTAATGGAGCAGCTGCTTATATAGGATGTTCTATACGTTCAGGAGAAAAACTTTTTACTTCTTATTCTTTTAAATTTGAAATAGTTCTCTAAAATTTTGAGAAAATCAGCTGTTTCTGAGAGTTGGAGGTCAATGACCTTAAATTGTCCTCTGATTTAGTTTTGACTACTACAATCTAAACATTAGTTACCTTTATTTTTACCCAACATTTCTAAAAAAAGAAAAGGTTCAATTTTAAAAAAGTACTCTAACCCCATCGTGATTTACCTTGTTTTAATTTGTCTTGACGGTGCTGGATTCAGTTGTTAAATAATATTTGTAGTGGAAACTTACAAAGGTATTTGTCGCTAGATTTGTTCTTAATAGCGCTCATGCTTGCTTTATGGTTTTTTTTCTCTAGTCCGATCGTGTGAGAGATAGTTTAAAAAAACATTTTTTATCTTTTTTTAGTCGATATCAACAATAATAATCGCCTACATGTTCTACTGTGCGTACTCAACTGTACTAAAAATCCGTCTACTAAATCTGTACTACTTGGCACCGCATCATCAAACCAACGAATACAGTTTGATATTCTCCGGCATGATGGTCTGTCGGCTGACTCCGGCTATGTGCTTGAATTTCCTCAGTTTAGTACATATGGACTCTCATGTTATTAAGGAAAGAGTCATGGAAACTTATTATACGCAGGTACGTTTCTAAACATCTTTAATACATATTAAATAGAATGTTAGGCCTAATATGTTACCTTGTGGAACTCCAATTAGTTTTTGATTTGCAGTTGGATATCTTCGTAGTTTACTTTGGCTTTTTAGATAGATACCAGAAATAATGAATACATTTCTAGTTTATGTACAATTTTGTTCTATTTTTATTAATTTAATTCAATGTTTGCTTAGTTAATAGTATCAAAGGCGTCAAAGAAATTTCACTTTTGTCATACTCCACGAAGGCGGTTCTCAATTCGTATGCATTCTATATTTCTTTAAATGCTGAACCAAAAAATAACATAATTAAACTCTAAGAATGCAGTTATATTCAATTAATTCCTGTATCTGTAGATAATTAACTATATTATCTGCAGATATAGTAGATACTAGAGATTTCTCTAAGATGTCCACTGTCCATACCCCTACGAACTCTAGAGCTTGAAACTGCGACGGATACCGACTAATACGGAGAGATGCTTGTTCGCGCCTCGCCGCAAGGTATTTAAAAAAATCCTTGAATATATTTATTCGTTTTTCCTTTAGATAATGGGCCATATGGACGTGCTAGGTATAATAGCAGAAGGTTTCAACATATATTTCCCAATGCTGGTGGTTCTGCTCTGTGTGGCCACCTACCTCTCTTTGGGAAGTCGTCTGCTGTCGCTGTGTGGATTCCAACAGTTTGTTGGCGACGACGAGCTGACTACAGATTTAGTTGACGAGGGAAGGGAAATTGTTAAGAGAGGTAAGTTATTCCTATTTTTAAAAGAGGAGCTCATTAGCATAGCTTTTTTCTTGTTTCTTTTGACGGTTTTTGTTGGGGCGTCCAACTTGTGATCATATTATAATTTACTTGCCAAAATCACTAAATATATTTATTTAAAAAATGTCACATAAACAACAATACAAACACACACATAGTCAATCAAATAAACCAGCCCGTATCCGATCGTACCCGGCGTAAAAGAACCAAGGATGCTGGCAGCATTACCCCTTTGTATGGCAATAGCTATCCTTTGCACCAAATACGAAAATTGTAATATGAAACTGTATATTAAATTTTAATTGGCAGAGAAACGCAAGCGTCAACGCGCGGAAGAATCCCTGACTCGCCGACGTGACTACAGCGAGCGGTTCGCTACGTACCGCACCGCGCGGGACCCACAGGATGGAGGTAATATGCAAACACAACACAATATCATATTTTTGGGACATACTAAAACCGATTTTTTTCCTAAAGTACAGTGCCTCCAAGCTATCTGTTCAGGAATCGCAATACATACATAGTATACCTTCTTAGTAACTATTATGTATTCGCAGTATTCGGTCAGTAATTCATATTTGCTCTTCAGCCCGAAGCTTGAAGCTTGGAGGCACTTTAAAGCGACCATCAGTTTTAAACACATGAATAAACTGAACAGTTAAACTGACTATAAACTGATCAAAATGTCATCAGTTAAAAGTTATATAACTGACCAGTCGAAACTGATGGTCTGTAGTCTGTATATTTGACTTTTTTTTTTTGTTTTTATTGCTCAAGGCATTGGCGTTCAAACCGAGCCTTAGTCGGTAAACCAAAACGGGGAGAAAGCATAATCGCTAAATACACGATGTCACGTGTGGCGCAGTGGTAGCGCACTCGCCCGGCAAGCGAGGGGCACAGGTTCGAATCCTGTCATGGGTAAATTAAAAATTTTTGGTGACGCATTTCTCCTTGTATTTTTTTTATTTATTTTTGTTTTGTCCACTCTCTGTGTATGCACGAACTAAACGCCCGGTTATTGTGCACGTGTCCACGTTTCAGCCCGCACCGGGCTGCTCGCGGATACCGACTCAGACTTCTACGTCCAACCGAGCCCTGAACGACGGTCTACCACTTACGAACGTGCAGAGATACCTTATAACAGGTGTGTATGGCGGTTTTAAACTAATGCATCGGTTTTTAAAGTAATTCGGTTTATTTAGAAATATTTTTATAAGGAAAAATACCGTCTTTGGGTCGGTACCCCAACGTCTATTCCAACTAGACTACGCAAGTCCCTGCAAGTGCAAGTGAAAATTTTTGAACGCTATTTTTACTTATAAAAATATTTCTAAATAAAATAGCCTTGAGCTACATACAAAAATAAAAAGAAATTTAATTCGGTTTAGTTTAGTAAATAAATTGAGTCAAAAGTAGTTAACAGCAGAGGCTGATGATACGTTGAGACAGGAAATATTATTGATAATTTCACCAATGTATTTTCGTCCATAAAGAACAATAGCCAATCCCCATACGTAATTTTTATTGACTAAAAAAAAGGTTACGTAGGTACATTTAAAGAAAAGTTAAATGTTCATTACGAACTCCTGAACACATGGAAAGATATTTAAAAAAAAAACTAGTTGTTTAAAAGATATGGGTTTTTATATCGTCTTGTTTTTGTTTTAGTAAATACTAGCAGATTCCCGCGGTTTCACCCGCGTAAGTCCCGATCCCGTGGGAATATCGGGATCAAAAGTAGCCTATTACTCAGGGTGAATGTAGTATTCTAATGGTGAAAGAATTTTTGAAATCGGTCCAGTAGTTTTGGAGATTACCCCCAATATACATACATACATACATACATGTTACCAACGTTACCTCTTTATAATATTAGTATAGATGAATGTTACCACCATTTACCTCTATAGGAAGGAACCATAGGCATTTTGGAAATATTGTCAACACTCCTAAATCGAATAGAAAAATAAAACTAATCATATTTTGATTCAGGAGTTTGGAGGACGAATTGGACGGGCGTTTCGGTGAGAGTACGTTGCCTGGGATGAGGACAGAGTACGACAGTCGCCGGGATAAGGCCACGTTACCGCCTAGAGGACTTTTTGATGACGTATAGTTCAATTTAGGGCTAAACCTTCAATCTCTAGATAAAATATTTCCCTCCAATAAAATGTAACACTACCGAATAAAAACGTCACAGTCTTTTAAAAGAAATCAAACTTTGGAAGGCTTTTAAATTTGGTTGTGTTCGATTTTATTCGACATATACATTTTGTCTGTAGATTAAAAGAACAGCTCTTAGTGTAGACTAGACATAATACTTAGGATTGATTCGACCAAACTGGAATAAGCAGCGAAAAGCAATTCTACCCACAAATCGTCTTTTGTTCGAAAGATTGTTGAAAATTGGTTTATGCGGAGAATTGTTATTCATTGCTTATTCTAGTTTGGTTTAACGTACCCTTAGAATTTTAGATTAACTGTTATTTATACGAGGTACTAAAGTTATTTAAAATCTAACCGTAAATACCTATCTTCATAACTTGTGATCGTGGCGCTTGAACAGTGTCAAAATAAATTTAAATAAAAAAAACATAGTGAATCAAAAAGACATCTCGTTTTACATAACTTTAGTAAAAAATAGTGTAAGTATGTCATTTTAAAAAGGATTTTTGATTCTCAAGTTATAAAAGAAAACTTTTGTTTTCTCATAATATCAAGCCAATAACTATAAGTAGGTACCTATACTATAAAATTATTTGTCCTGACTGATTGATCGACCAATGCACAGCCTGAACCGCGAATAGTACTAAGCTAAATTTGTAAAGTATGTTTTATACATTATGATGTAGGCATCGGCGATAAGAAAGGATTTTTCGAAATACTCCCCGAATTGGAACTTATCTCAAACTATCCAATTCAGTTTTTATAGATCAGTGGGTCTTTCTATTTTATAAAAAAAACTAGCAGAGCCCCGCTGTCTTATCCGTGTAAATGATCCAAAAACCCTTTCTTAGGGATACCTACATACCACATTGAACACACTCTCCAAATTTCATGTCTCTAGGACAAGCGGTTTCGGCTCTGCGTTGATAAATAGGTCAGTCACGGTTTTGAATTTTATATGTATAGACAATTATTTTTTAATAATGATACAATTACATTAATCTATAACTTGGGAATCATTGACATCCTCATTACTAACAAGTATTCCGATATTTGCTTGCCATAAGCATTTATTCGAAGCGATTTTAAGTTAGTGGTTTTTGTGATGGAATTTAACGAGTTCACACCATCTTATGAAAGTAAGTTAGAAGTGAAGAGGGCGGTATTAGTTGAACATAATAATAAAAAACAGTGATTATTTCCTAATAATATGATTTTTAATGCTCTATTAATATATACTAGAAATATTAACAAGGATAAATGCATGATTTTATAAAGATGTATTTTTCCTTGAAAATATATTTTCTAGTAAAACAGTGATTGTTTAAACTTTAATTCTAAAAGTATTCTTTACCTAAGGAAGTAAGTTGTTTTACACTATTTTCAAAAACAACACCGATTGGTTTTTAAATCACGATATTTACAACCTATGCATGAAATCAGCATTTTCGCTAATTGTAATTATCACTCACAAGAGCAAGACAAAGCATTAATTAAGCCGCGCATATGCCGACCAATCGACGTTCACCTTTAAAATTATCCATAAACAATATTTCAACTATTTACGGCGCGCCGGCCACTAAATGCTGTAGGTACTTACTACTTACACTGTTAGCAATCCCCTGTGCAGATTTTGGGGAACAAACAAACAAACAGACTTTCGCAGTCTTAATATTAGCCTAAATTACAAGTAAATATAATAATTATAGTGATCTAATAGTCATAGTTTTATATCTGCAAAGATTTCTCGTTAAGTATTTTTTGTGTACAAATTGTTTGCTTCGTCCATTAAGCTGCTGTAACTTTAAGTAATCTAAACCTTGGTTTTAATGTACATAACTAAAATAAGCGTGCCCATTTCTCAGGAGACTAGGGCCATTTAAAGAAAGAGAACAATTATTGGGACAAACACATGGTAATAAAAAAATACATAAGTAATCAAATCAGACAAATGGTGGTATGGTGTAGTTAGTTAACACGCTGTGGTGCCGACTCAGAGAAAAGAGTTCGCACCCAGTAAATTTTTGATGATGTATTTTTCCTTTATAAAATATTGTTTATTTTTCTGTTATCGCGATGTTCGATTGCTTAGACTCCTTTTTCGCAAAATTAATTGCAGCCTTAGAAGCCATTAAAATAGTGCCTTTGGTTCTGTACATTAAAATCAGATTATCTTCACCTTAGACGAATATCAACATTACTAATGAATCTTATTTCAATAACTAGCTGTTGCCACTTATGCTTTTAAACATTTAACATTAATAAAAGACAAGCTTGCTTTACGTACCTAACGTATCTAATTTGTTTGATCACAAACTTTGTTTTCTATGAAGGTTGTGATTTCATAGCATAGATAGAGGATTAATAATAACAATAGTAAATAACCTATCTTGGTGAAAATAAAAGTTGGGATAAATAAATACGTGAACTTAGTACTAACTAGCGGCCCATCCTGACTTTGCATGGGTGTACAGCGAGCTAAAGTTTCTGCAAATGTCGGCCTTTTTAGTGCGTTGGGCTAATACCCGGCTGCAACGCAAAAGGTTACGGACTCGATTCCTAACCACATGCTAACCATAAATAATTGTTGCTGGTTCTGGGTATTTTCTATACGTACCGTGTATGTATTTACAAAAAAAAGTATTGTAAAAAAATCCGTTATCTGTTATCTAGTACAAACAATTTAAGCCTAGTTAATTTATTTGGGGCTAGATAACGTCGCGTCGTTTTGAACATCCTCTATTATTTTAGTTATTTAATTTCAATTGTCTAGACCAGGGGTTCCCTAACTTATTTGAGGCGCGCCCTCCTTTCGACCATAAAAACAATCCGCGCCCCCCCGTCCAGTCCAGATTATCAGGCCAGAATAAAAAGTGTTCGAAATAAGTATTTTTATTGCTCATTATAGTTTTCAAAGTCATACAAAAGGTATTTGGCAAGTTGTACCAAATACCTTTGATAGCGCCTGTGAAGAGGAGGTAGAGGCTGATAAGTTCTTAACATGATTAAGATAACATTGGCCGACTACACAGGTGACCCGCGCCCCCCTGTAAATGCCTCTGCGCCCCCCCTGGGGGGCGCGCCCCCCAGTTTGGGAACCCCTGATCTAGACGATGCATCATCGATAAAATCGCGATGTTAAGAATCCTATCAAATTCCATTGCATCGTTTAGTACGAGAAAAAACAGAAATGCACCGACTTTGCTGATACTTTTTAAAGATGACAAGTACAGTCAGGTTACCAATTATGTATACAGCACACACAATTATTGTGCTGTAAAATTGATTGGTAATGATTGGTAATAATTGATTGACATTTTACCTCCTCACATAAACGATGGCTAAGTTTAACCAATTAAGTATACAGCACGTACAATAATTTTAGTGTGCATGCTGTATACATAATTGGTAATCTGACTGTACTAAGTTAAATGTAAAATGTTATCGCTTGTTTAAATGAGGCACATTTTTTGTCAAAACTTATAATTCGAACGTTTGTATATTATATCAATGAATTTAAACCCTTTTAACCGTTAGTTTATACGTGTATGATGTATGTAACCCAAGTATACCTACGATTGGCAAGGGTCTTTTTGAATGTGAAGTGAGACTAGACTTCAAATTCCTTCCCACTTTTAGCAATGCAAATTGAAACCACATAGTTTTTTTTTGTTACCACATTCAAAAAAGGTCTCTGTCAAATTGTAAAACTTAAAAAGATGAAATGTATGACCCCAAGCAGCTTGCCATTAATGTAAATTGTTTGAGATTTTTCTATTTTTTAATTAATTTTATGTATTTATTTCTATTTTACGTAGGTACATTATTTATAGTGGAAGATCTAAGGCCAGAACCTTAAAGTTTTTCATTAACCAATGAGCTCTGCAACATCTATTCTGAGTATTTCTATCCTGAGCCAAAAAAAATGACACATTTATTGAAAGTGTCCGAAAAAGTGCCTTTTTAGGGTTCCGTACCTAAAGGTAAAAACGGGACCCTATTACTGAGACTTCGCTGTCTGTCTGTCTGTCTGTCTGTCCGTCCGTCCGTCTGTCCGTCTGTCCGTCTGTCCGTCTGTCACCAGGCTGTATCTCATGAACCGTAATAGCTAGAAGGTTGAAATTTTCACAGAAGATGTATTTCGGTTGCCGCTACAACAACAAATACTAAAAACGAAATAAAACAATTATTTAAAAGGGGCTCCCATACAACAAACGTGTTTCAAAAATAACAAGGAGTCGAGTCAGGACAGGAAGGACAGGAGGACAAATCGAGTTGGTCATGGAATTCAAAATGGCTGCCCTATCTGTCAAATATACCAGTCTGCCTTACTTACCAAAGAGTTTATTTTATGTTTCAGATTTTCTTTGTGCCAAGGTTTTTTTTTTTTCAGTGATTCGGTCGTTTGATGGGAGTAAGAATCGAAGATAAAAATTTCATATTTTCCTATAAAATTTAAAAATTGGTTGTTGTAAACCATTTTAGGGTTCCATATCCAATTGTGATAGTGGTACGGAACCCTTTATGCGCGAGTGTCGCACTTGTTTACAAAACTTAGAGGATACAACGAAACGTTACTGTTCTAAGAATCATAAAATCTTTTTATTGAGAACAATTTTGACATAGTTCGTTTTTGGGTCAAGTGCGAGTAGTCCACAAAACCGGTCAAGTGCGAGTCGGGATCGCGCGCGAAGGGTTCTGTCTGTACCATTATAACACGTTTATTGGATGAGAGCCCCAGTTTAAAACATATTTTATTATAAAATTTCTATTAATTTTTGTATGTAGCTCAAGGCTATTTTGTTTAGAAAATTTATTTTCAAAAAAAAAAAATTTTTTAGAAAATTTATTTGGGGTACTGACCCAAAGACGCGAGTTCAAGCCTCGCCGCAAGTGAAAATTTTTGAATGCTATTTTTCCTTGAAAATAATTTTTTTATATTTTATTATGTTTTAAGTGTTTGTTGTAATAGCGGCGGTTAAACAGCCTGGTGACAGACAGACAAAACGGACAGTGGAGTTTTAGTCCCGTTTTTAATCTGGCTTGGGTTACGGAACCCTAAACCAGGGGGGTACCTAGCTGGCTATTCTATTTTTGTGGCTCGTGCTAGAAATGCTTAGAATTATTTGAAGAATAAATACTTTGAAGTTCATAGCTTTTTGGAAAATTTTGGGATAATATTATGAGAGTGTCGTTTATAACTTTTATGTACATAATATTTGTAGCATATCAATTTATTTTAATATAATTTGTTAATTTTTCATTCCATAGTTTTATTAATGTATTAAACACTGATGTGATATTGTTAAACATGTTGTTTTATTGTATGAGAGCCCGAAGGGTTCCGTACCACTATTACAATTGGGTACGGAACCCTAAAATGAACACTGGACCAACAAATCCGTTAAGATGTATTTTACCACTGGCGCCACTCTATCACTCCATCACTAGATGGCGCCAGTGGTTAAAATACAACGCGGTATCGTTGCATTTTATATCAAAAATCACGTTTATTGTATGGGAGCCTCCCTTAAATATTTGTTTTAATTTTTGTTATAGCGGCTATAGAAATACAGAAAATGGCTCAGAAAATAGAAATATCATAGATCTATAAAAAATTCAACCGTCTATATTCACAGCCCGGTGACAGACGGGCGCCGGACGGACAGACAGACGGCTGAGTCAGTAATAGAGGCTCCCGTTTTTGCCGTTTGGGTACGGAACCCTAAAAACTGTTACCAGGTGCAGTGCAGTCATGCTGTGATTTGACCAAAACCTACCATATACTACTCTTTGAACTATCACAAAACTTGTAAATTGAATCATCGCATTAGGGTATGTCCCTCCTTTTGAAGGCATCCGCCTTTTGAACTGTCCATACAACGGAATAGATGACAATAGTGGAAAGAGCATAGCAATGTGTTAATGACACAATATGTTAGCAACCATGAAGCGACTGAGGTGAGGTCAGTACAACTGACCTGATGTATGGCACACGCGTCCCTTTATTGTTATTTATTCCGTGGTATAAACAATTTTGGCGTTTACGTTCAACATTTGCTGTGCATAAAAGTTACGGAACCGTACCAAGGACAAAACAATTTCTACAAGTTGTATCCATAGTACACTCCACGCTCCACATTTTCTAAAATGTTTCTGTTTACCGGATCATTTTGCAATATGGACGGAGTTCCACAGGGAATCATGTTATGACATATTTTATTGTTTTTAGTTTATATTAAAAACTCTCATATGACATGACCTAGTTTAAGTTCCCAACGTGGTGGGCGATAACACCTGCTTTTGTGTGCTTGTCGCTAATAGTCGCCGCTGGATCTATTAATTTATCTAAAGAAGTAACAAGGCTGTATAGACCAAAAAAACTTTTACCTACCCATTATAATATTAACACAAAAAAAAGGTAAGTGGTTGTCAAATTCGTAATGTCACCCACCCAATATTTTGTTTGTCATTCTATGCTTTGCCGACGAGTTCATTTTACTTAATTTTTAACTAAAATTGTTCTCTGACAATCCTAAAAAATGTCTGAAATGGAAGTTACAGAGAGTGAAAACGATTGCTCAAATGATTTAAGTGAGTGGAAATGTTATTTCGCTTTTTTTCCCGATGTAAATATGAAGTGTTCAATGTGGTATTATTTTACCGTGATTTCGCTTGTTTTAGTGCTATTAGACCGTGTGTTTCTTCGGCTGGGGAATGCGGATAGCGACGAGCAGCTGGAGAGTTGTTTGGGTAGATTCTTACCGCCGGTTATTCTTAAATTGTCATCACCTCATGAACAGGTAAACCTACGAGCTTGAACTATTAATCATCTACCTTTTGCTTCTCTGTCATATTTTACTGTACCTATTTACTGTCTTGAACCCACCAAAACAAAAAATATTATTAAAGATCACATTGAATTATATTCTGATATAAAAAGATCTCTATTTTAATTAAAGACATTTTCCGGTTTGAATCGCGTGGTTTTTATTACTTTTAGCATTGTTACAACGCTCAACGTTTCGAGACCTTTCCAGGTCTCTTCTTCAGGATAGACTCAACCGGAAAATGTCTTTAATTTCAATACAACATCGCGAAAACAGAAGAAGAATCTATCTCTATTTTATTCAACATTAAATATCACACAAACTCAGCAAACTAACAAAGACTCCACAGTACTTAATTCATAGATTTTTTTTATACCTAGGTCCGTAAGAAAGTAATGGAGTTGTTGGTCCATGTGAACAAGAGAGTGAAGTGTCGTGCTGAAGTGCAGCTGCCTGTGCAAACGTTGTTGCAACTTTATGGGGATGCAACAACTAACAGCTTTATTATTGTAAGTAGAACAGGTAACAAGTAAACCATTAACAAGTTATCCCCGGCATAGAATAGCGTTACCCATCTCTTCCCGTCAGTGTCATAAAAGTAAGTAATTACAAATATTAAAACATTATGAAGCAATTCGAGGCTCTTACTAACGTCCCCTATCCTACAACTGTTGAGCCACCCACCGTATCCTGGTCTATAACTCTTCGCTCCTGACTTACCACATGAAACTGGCCAAATTGCTCTGGACTGCTAGCAGAAGGCCACAAAAAAGAATCTGAATCTATGGCAAAACAAAGCAAGTATTCATTTAAAAAAATTGCTGTCATGATCGATATCTCAAACATAAAATACCTACTGTTATATTAAGTTTGAGTTGGAGAGGCAACTATGATTTGAAAAATGAAAAAAAAAGTTTTTTTTTGTAATATTTAGTACCTATTTCTTAAGAACAATAATTTAGTGAAAGATTCTGTCAGAAAAAGTAACCTTATTATAACGATAATCTGTTTCAGAACTTTTCCATAATTTACATAACAATGGGTTTCCCGAGGTTACCAAAAGAACAGCAACTGAAGCTTGCCCCTGCACTCATTAACTCCATTGGAAACAAACCACAAGGACATCAAGATCAGTAAGTTTTACTTAAAATATAATAGTATTTAAATCTCTGGCAAACAGAAAACCTGACTAATGGATCTCACACCATTTCTTGCAGGTGATGAGTAAAAGTAAATGATTTTTATGTTGAACTGGCTGCGCCCAGCGTATTCCCGCGTAAGTACCGATCGCATGGGAATATCGGGACAAAAAGCCTATGTATTTATTCAGATCTTCAGCTATGTTAATACCAAGTTTCATTGCAATTGGTTCAGTAGTATTTGTGTAAAGTTAATGCTGGCGCGTCGGGCGAATGCCCGACTGCTATGTAGAAGGTTGTGGGTTCGATTCCCGCCAGGAGCATGTATTTATACTTAAAAATAAATATTGATTACTGGTCTGGATGTGTCTCATGTATGTTTTTACAAAGAAAAGTACAGATGTACAAAGACAAATAAATATAATTGTTATATCCGTTGTCTAGTCACCGTAACACAAGCTTAGTAGCTTACCATAGGGCTAGATGGCGCTGTGCGATGTCAGAATATAATAATAATAATAATGTTTGTTTCTTTGTACATATAAATATGACCTCAATTTGTTTGTTTCTAGGATTTTAATGCTAGTCATGCCACTGCTTGGTCAAATAAAGGAAGCTGATCTGAATTTGAAAGAGAAACCAAAAGTAGCTTCTTTAATACTGAAGTTTGCTACTGATGTGCTTTTACTGCCCTACAGGTAAGAAAAAACATATCCACAAAGATTTCCCTGTGCTCTATTATTATAAGTTACCTCATAGAAATACCACATGAACTTACCACTCTTTTATTATTTTTACATATCAGAACTAGTATTCATTGACCACATGCCTTAGGGAGACCTGACAACTCTAACACTTGGTGAGCCACAACACTATCTGAAAAAGAAGACCACACAATTTAAAGAATATTTATTACGCCTTTGATGCATTGATACCTTAGTTAGTAGATATGGCATCTGAATAGATTTGAGACATCACCTCTATCTATTATTAGAACATAAACTCTCAATGCTATGAAGTTATAATTAAAAAAATATATATTAAGAAAATATAAATAATCATAAAAGTTCAATACTTCCTGTATGTTATAATAACTTTAGTTAAGACACTAAAACAGTGAATAAAAAACTGCATTAAATTACCTTTAAATTACCATTAGATTAAAAAGGTATTGTGTTACAAAATTATTTTATTTATTTTGTAGGGCCCTTCCGAACCCTGGCGAGAGTGAGTTTCAAGTGCCACCTGGTATGAGCGTGAAGACGTACAAAAGGATCATTGATAAGAATCAACTCAACCCTAATCAATTGGAAGAGGTAATACAAAATCCAAACAGGGGAAAGACCCAACTTCTGCTGCCGTACTATCTATCTAGTAGGTAACTCAGTTTTATAGGTACTCTGCAGTACATTGCTGATTTGATGTAACATGGTAATCAACATTGGTTACGTCAATGCAGCAATGTTCTGCGTAGTGCCTATGAAACCCGAGTTATCTGCCAGGTAGATAATACGGGTGCTGGTCTGCCGTCTCTTATCTTTCGATCTGTCTTTCGACCTCTAACATTTGTTAAATAAACAAACAAACTTTCAGATTTATAATATTAGTGTGATTTATCAAAATCGGTTCAGCGGTTTAGGTGTGAAAGCGTAACAGACAGAGTTATTTTCGCATTTATTATAATATCAGTAAGATGAGAACACCACAATACATAACTAAGGAGAATGTACAAAATCCAACAAAAGTCCTTACCCGGTTAGCCGAAAGATTTGTTTGAACCGAGCGCCATAATAGGCATATTATACACACATTGATATAGGTATATTTATAAATATAAAATACTAGCTGACCCGACAGACGTTGTCCTGTCGTTTAGTATAAAAAAATAAAATTCATCAAAATCGGTTTAGCATTTTTTCTTTCATAAGAACCTTCTCCTGACAATAGCAAACACAACAAAAAAAGAATTATCGAAATCGGTCCAGCCGTTCACGCGTGATGTCGTGACAACGGAAAACGTTTCATTTTTATATATAAGAAGAAGAAGAAGATGTGACAAATATTGTGTATCATATGCAAGCTTAATCCCAAAAAATAGTAGAGGGTTAATTCGCCTATGTGATGCTTACCTTGGGGCATAGAAAAATCGATAGATGAGTAGGCAATTGGTGTGTAACTCAAACAATTATAATTTGTCCTTATTTCCAGATGAAACTCTCAATAGTAAACTTTATAAGTAAGGATATATTCAACATGAACGACATACTTGTAACTCTGATTGTGGCGGCTGCTGATTCCAGGTTCAGTGTGGCTAATCATGCCAATAGCCCACTCATTAGGGTAAACAGGTAAGAATTATAAGTCTCATACCTCTATACAACTATAACTAGCTGTATCCCGCGGTTTAGCCCGCGTAAGTCTCGAGGTGATAGCGATTATATTTAGAGGCGTCCACATCGAATTACCTCCTTCCTAATGCGCTGGCTGCGTTTTGTTACTGTCCACCTATCTACATACCTGAGTTTTATCCCAATTCGTTCAGTGGTTTTTGTGTGAAGAAATTGAAAAATATGATGCTTTTATTTATAATTTAAATGTAAATTTTCAGTTCTGTCGATTGGTCGTCCCCTGCCGTGGTAGCGCCGCTATATTCACTGTATTTAGGTACTTGGGGTGGCTTGAAAGTACCTAAAGATGATCGTAAGGTAATAATTTGATTTTATATAATACTAGCTGCGTCCCGCGGTTTCACCCGCGTAAGTCCCAATCCCGTGGGAATATCCGGATCAAAAGAAAGATTTTTTGAAATCGATCCAGTAGTTCTTGAGTTTATTCATTACAAACATACGACACAAAAATACAAATCTTTCGTCTTTATAACATTAGTGTAGATAATTTTACTTTCATTTTTAGGGTTTTGTACCCAAAGGGTAACATTCTATCACTGAGACTGCTGTCTGTCACTAAGCTGTATGTCATAAACCAAGATAGCTCGACAGTTGAAATTTTCACAGATGGTTGATTATTTCAGGTCCCCGCCTGCACCAGGCTCCGTCTAAAGTTGATACAATATTTAAACAAGGCTACCGGCCCGGCTATTATGTTCCCACACTGTGTCCAGGTGGTATTTTCATCACTTTTCGATCCGAACACGAATTCTCGTCTCAGGAACTTGGCTTTGATGTTTCTGCTCAACGTTATAAATGGGTAAGTTAGTAATAATCTATAGGTATCTAAAAATATTTAAAAAGAAAAATACATCGACAAAAACACAACGCATGGAAGACGCTGAGCGGGATTCGAACCAGTGCACGCACTTAAAACCATATTCTCATAAATTTGGACCCAAAAATTTAATGTTTATGTTGACGCTCCGATGGGCTTCAGTTTGGATTTAAACTTCAAGTCATTCTTTTGTGTATTTCATTTCATTTCAGAGGAGATGAAACTCAACTAAAGAAGGTGTGTACAGTCTTCCTGCAAGGTCTGCTCAAGCTAATCAGGTCTGAGGAACATGTGGAGCATCAGCCCAAAGCCTATCTGTGCTTAGGTAAGCCCATTTCCATAGCAATTATTACTTACCTTATTTAACTTTAGATTAGTTATATCCTATCCTATGAATAAAAATAAAATAAAATAGTTTTTGTTTTGTTTAATAACATTTCATGCTTACCTATTGTTTTATTTTATTTTTTAGGGCTAAGTATAAATTTTCTTCTCCACTGTCGCCTATGAAACTAATTTTTTTTATAATGTATTTGAATAAAACACTTGATTATTATACCTCGTTAGATAGCTGATGAAACGTAGATATTTTAAAAAACATCTGCCGAACAATTGCCATATAGTTTTTTTTAGATATCCCTTAGAGAAAAATAAACTTTCTAATTTATTTTTTTATTTCTTAACTTTCACTTGTCTGCTACGGTCTATTCAATTAACTAATGTACTATTTTAATGATTGACGTCTTTAAGCATCTTATTACGCATGTCAAAATGCAATAATAATAATAATAAGACACACAAAATAAACAAAAATAAATTTAGTAGCTTAAATATCGGCAATTTTCAATGAAAAAATTAAAAGTCGAATATCTCAAAAAGGGTTAAGTTTAGGGTAGGGTGTTTCATAGTGAAATAAGTCAGAAATGATGGGTACTCCACGCCCTCAACGGATCTAGCACGACTTTTTCTGTAACCCAAACAAAATGACATAAGAAACCAAAAGATAATTAAACATGCATATTGTTGTCACAAAAGTTACGTCCTTTAATTTGATACCCCACTCGGATATATTTGAAAACTTCCGGTTTTTATTTCCGAGCTTCAACCAACATATATTATGAACGGCTAAGCCGATTTTGATCAAACATAGCTAAGAACACTCGCGCAAAAGTCACCTATCATCCAAAAATAACTACATTGAAATCGGTTCATCCGTTCGTGAGCTACGATGCCACAGACAGATACACACACAGACAGACAGACACGTCAAACTTATAACACCCCTCTTTTTCCGTCGGGGGTTAAAAATATGACTAAATGAAATAAAAAACCTATCCGACTTATATTTTGTTTGTGTATAAGTATATTGGTTACTCCTTCACGCAAAACTAGCGATGAAACTTGGTATGCAGATAGCTGGAGATCTGGATTGACACATCGACTATTTTAATTCCGATATTCCAACAGGATCAGAACTTACGCGGGTGATTCTGAGGGTCCGTTTACACAGACTGGCTCGAAGAGGAGACCAGATTTTTTATCACATTTAAAACAGAGTTTTTAATTAATGTCTCATCATCATCTCATCATCCGAGCGTTGTTCCCGGTTGCATCTCTCGAGAGCCCGGGGTCCGCTTTCCTACTTTTACGTCTCCACTTCGCACGATCTTCGGCATCCCGCGTAGTGAGGCCATTTGCACGCATATCCGATCTTACAACGTCAAGCCAGCACTTCTTGGGTCTTCCCAATCTGCCGCGGCCGGGCGGAGGCGCCATGGCAAGACATTTGTTTCCCACGTAACTAGCCGGTTTTCGTAGAACGTGGTTAATTAATGTAATAAGGTTTATTTTTACATGGCACTTCTTTTAAGATTTGCTCTTAAGAGGAGTATATACGCCAACGACCTTGAAACTGAAAATCCCTGTCGGGCTCATCGAAAATTGACAATGTCGCCTACAATCTGTACACAAAAAAAAGTTCTACGACATTCCGTCATGAAATAATCAACAATTTTCGATGCGCCCGACATGGATTTTCAGTTTTTCAGAATAGGGCCCTTAAGCAATCTCAATAATAATTCACGGTCGTCTCGGTGTCAGTTCTCTCACTTACCTACTATGTATTTCCAGGTCGACTTGCAATGAAATGTCCTGAGAGCATTAACAACCAGTTCGCTCTGTTGGAGGAATTGGTCAAGAAAATACCTGAGGCGCCGGCGGAAATGAAGACAGCACTTAGAGATGCACTTTTAGAAATGGCTGTCGCTTATAAGATTAGTTTTGAAGGTATATAGATATTATGTACTTGTATTAGAGGTGATGTCCCAAACATATTTCATGTTCCTTTTACGCGAAATAAATTATATAAAAAGGCGCTGCAGCGTTGACAATATTGCTAAGATGCTAAGGTGTAATAAATAAATAAATAAATTCTGTGAACAACACACAGCGCCATCTAGCCCCGTGGTAAGCGACTAAGCTTGTGTTACGGTGACTAGACAGCGGATATAATACTTATATTTATTTTTCTTTTTTGTAAATACATACATATTATACATAGATGAACCCCCAGACCAGACACAAATATTTATTTTTTAAAGCATAAATACTTGCACCCGGCGGGAATCGAACCCGCAACCTTCTGCATTGCAGTCGGGCATTCGCACGACGCGCCACAGAGGTCGTCTGTGCCACTAAGATGAGGTCAAATGACGATTAAAACGTCAAAAGCATCATTGAGTTCGTGGTAACGTTACCGCAGTGGCGGTTTACAACTGTCTTCCTTCTGATGTCATATCTACACTTAAGATATCAATGGAAGGCACCTAGACTACCTACTAAAACATTAATAAATAAATATTGCACGACGTTACACACAGCGCAATCTAGCCCCAAACTAAGCACTAGGCTTGTACTATGGGTACTAGAGAACGGATATACTACATATTATACTTTTTTTTTTGTAAATACATACATATGAGACATAGAATACACTGAATATCCCATGTCTTCGGACCGTGGTGAGTCCTAGGACATGTTGGTTTCCTCACGATGTTTTCCTTCACCGTAAGAGCGATGTTATTAGCGCACATACCTTTTTCTTAAAGAAAAAGACATTGGTGCGCGGTCGGTCTGGATTCTCTTGATGTGTGGAGGTGTAATCTTAATTTTTTTAGACGATAGTAGGTTGATCACTATCTCACCTGATAGTAAGTGATGATATGGTCTAAGACGTAGCACTGTCACCCAGAAGAGGTGTTCCAATCGTGTTAGTACAAAACGTTTATTATGTTGATTTTTCTTCTGTTTTCGCGATGTTGTATTGAATGAAATTAAAGTCATTTTTCTGTTTTAATCGCGTGGTGTTTATTACTTTTAGCATTGTTTCAACGCTCAACGTTTCGAGACCCTTACAGGTCTCTTCTTTAGGATTGACACCCTGAAGGATTTAATATAATAAACACCACGCGATTAAAACCGAAAAATGTCTTTAATTTCAAATGTATTATGGTTTGCTTGTATGTTGTTTATAGATAAGCCGTCACCGACAACGTTGAGTGGCGACGCGGACGGTGCGAGCACGTCGAAGCCCGAGTCGATGGAGGTGGACGAGACACCGGATAAAAAGCTCAACCCGTTCGATGAACCGCAGGCTTTGGCCTTGTTCGCTTTGTTGGACCAGTAAGTCAATATTCAGGAATATTTGTATCTCTTAATATTGATTTATTTTTTAAAGTGTTTCCGACACTTGGATGACTGGTGATTATTTAAAAAAAAGCTTTCTAAAAATTTGCATTTTTGCAGTTTGCAAATTCAAAAGTCTCTTAATATTTCTTATTTTTATTGCTCAATGCATTCTACTAGATATACACGAAGAAATGCATAATCATTAATTCACTGTCAAGCCACGTTGGTTCCCGTGTGGCGTATTGGTTAGCGTAAATATACAGTGGTGGTCATATAATTAAGAACGCTGATATAAAGGGAAGATTTTTTCCAACTAAGATGCAAAACTAATTGTATGCATTTGTTTTTATTTCTCTCGGTATCGTAAAACATTTCCATATTACCACTGTATTCATTGATACACATGATTGGCTAAAAATCAATAGGCAAACTTTTTACACTACTTTTAAACAAAGTATTCCTTATTACCGGCTGGTCACGTAATTAAGAACGCTAAGTAGTTTATACCTTTATTCAAATTTAAATAGAGAACACTCAGTCGATTTGTTACTGTTTGTATAATTTTGGCGCCATTACGTACTGTAAAAGATTAAAGGTGATTGCTTCTTTAGAAAAACAATGGGAAAAAATAAAAGTTGTGATAAATCTACAAGGGAAGTAATAATAAAACTTCGCCGGAAGAATTGGTCTTATAAAAAGGTAGCCGACCATCTGCAATGTTCAAAAACGATGGTTTTCCACGCTGTAAAGCATTTTGCTACGTATCAAACTACTTCGAATGTTCCACGTGTACCTAAACAGAGAAAAACAACTCTTCGAGATGACCGAAACATCGTTCGTATGGCAAAACAAAATCCTTTTAAAGGGTCCAATGAGCTTAGAAAAGAATATTTTGGTGAAAACAACCCTTCAGCAATCTCAGCACGCACTATTCGAAAGACGTTTGGTAGAAGAAAAATTGCACGGTAGGATAGCAAGAAAGGTAGCCATGTTAAAACTTTGCCACAAGCAAGCCCGGCTTGCATTTGCGAGAAAGTATGAAAACTGGACTGTGCAACAGTGAAAAATGTACTTTTTTCTGACGAGACGAAAATAAACAGAGTATGTTCTGATGGAAAACGATATGTACAACGTCCCCCGAATACAGCATTCGACCCAAAGTACACGAAAGTTACATTAAAGCACGGTGGTGGAAATGTGAAAATTTGGGGTTGCTTTTCTGGACATGGTGTAGGACCTGTAAAGTTGATAGAAGGTAACATGGATCAGTTCCAATACAAAAATATACTGGAAGAAAAAATGTTACCATACGCTGAAGACGTTCTACCGGTCATTTGGACATTCCAGCATGACACTGATCCAAAGCACACTGCACGCACCGTAAAGGAATTTCTTACAGCGCAATTAGTTTCTGTCTTAGACTGGCCTGCTAACAGTCCAGATCTAAACCCAATAGAGAATCTGTGGTTTGAAGTAAAGAAAAAGGTTTCAAATACAAAGTGTGGAAATTTAAGAGAGCTGTATGACGTTTTTTTAGAAGAATGGAACTCTATTTCTCTTGCGAAATGTCAAAAATTAATAGAGTCAATGCCTCGCCGGTGTAAAGCTGTAATTAAAAGCCGTGGATATGCTATTAACTATTAATTTTAGTTAAATATTTATTAAATTTCTTTTTATGTTTCCTGTGCTACATAATATTGTGATTTTTTAAATCTAAGTGTCATACAAAACAATTCCCGAGCAGTTAAATAAATCGTTCTTAATTATTTGTCCAGTTTCAGTACTATTTGAATGTGTTACTCAGAAGGTACACATCTCTGTGTATGATACGATTTAAATAAAAAACTTCTAGAACTTCAAATCGTTCTTAATTATATGACCACAACTGTATATTCTGAGTTCGTTGAGCGTAAAGTAGTTTTGAATTTGCCTTAACTTCCGTAAAAAAGTTAATTTTTTCTTATGTTTATTGCTCAAGGGATTCTACTAGAAATTATGCTTTACGATATAAGTATATTAAGATGGATAATCATTCATTCACCGTATCCCACGAAACCCACGTGGGTTTCCGTATGGCGCAATGGGTAGCGCACTCGCCCGGCAAACGTGAGCCACAGGGTCGAATCCTATGACGAGAAGATTTTTGATTATTATTTATTTATTTATTTATTATTTATTTTATTTTATTTGGAAAACTACAGTGAATAATATCTAAGTAATAAGAAGTTAAAAACTAAACACCATTTACACATTTTCGCATTTTTATGCATTTCTCCTTACAAAATATTTCTTCCATTACAGTTACATGCACAATGAAGAATCAATGATACGGTATATAGCCATGCGGTATTCGGCGGCTGTCTTTCCGCAGGACTACGTGCCTTCCAGATATCTGTTGTTGATTGCGAGTGGAGATAGGTATGTTGTATTTATTACTTAACTAGCAGATTCCCGCGGTTTCACCCGCGTATGTCCCGATCCCGTGGGAATATCGGGATCAAAAGTAGCCTATGTTACTCAGGGTGAATGTAGCTTTCTAATGGTGAAAGAATTTTTGAAATCGGTCCAGTAGTTTCGGAGATTACCCCCAATATACATACATACATACATACATGTTACCAACGTTACCTCTTTATAATATTAGTATAGATAACATATTACTTAATGACAAGACTTGTCCATTTTCCAATTAGAATTTAAAGGACATTTAGAAAAAAATATAAAATGGCATGGTCAATATGGTCATGGCACATATAGGTTTGACAGCATAAAGATATTTGCTCTAAAGTCTATCCAAGGAGGAAACAGTCGACTACGTTTGTATGGAGAAATAGTAGGTATCCTTTCTACTTAAGAGGACACTACCTACTGTTTCTCCCATACAAACGTAGTCGACTGTTTCCTCCCTGGATAAAGACATTGGAGCAAATATGTTTATGTCATAAAACCTATATCTGCCATGATCATGACCATGTCCTTACGTTTTGTTTTTTTTTAAGTTTCTGATTAGAATAAAAATAAATTTCAGAAATATTTGAAAATGAAAAATATCAAAACGTAGGGGCATGGCCATGGCTGATATAGGACTTATGGCATAAACATATTTTTTCTAATAATATCCAGGGAGGAAACAGTCGACTACGTTTGTGTGGAGAAAAGAGTAGGTAGACTGTCCCCTTAGCACGCACATATTTCTTTTGAGATTCAACCTTACTTTCTTCCCACAGTCAAGATGAAATCTCAAACGAAGCACTAAAATGCCTCTACGGAACCTCTCGCCCAGTCGAAATCGAAGACGTTGTAAACAACGTGTGTAAGAAAGAGACGACAACAGTAAACCTTGACGAGGATAGTACCAAGAACGACAGAGAGAGAGCACAAGAAGTGTTCAAAGTACCGAGGTTCAACGAAATTGTGAATTACGTGTGGGATCAGATGCAGAAGAGAAAGAAAGGATCTAATGCTAAACATAGGTTCGTTGTTAGCAATCAGGTGCTACAGTTTCATCCATTGACTTATCAAGAGGTGAGTTTTTTCATTTGTTTTTGTACTACTTACTACCCCAAGCGTAAGGATACTTTTGACGTTTTAATCGTCATCATCATCTAGACCAGGGATGGGCAAATTTTTTCTTTCGCGTGCTAATATTTATGCAAAAAATCTATAGCGCGATAATATTGGAAAATGGCAACACATAGTAATACAATACACAAGTCATTCTATCTATATTTTTTTTGTTAATTTGTACTCGTATTTGTCTTTTCTGTTTGGTTTTTTGGGTAATTTGATTTGTATTTTAAGTTTAGTTTGATTTATTATGATTGTGTATTATGTTTTTGAAATTAAACCCAATCCTGAAGAAGGGACCTGAAAAAGGTCTCGAAACGTTGAGCTTTGTAACAATGCTAAAAGTAACACCACGCGATTCAAACCGAAAAATATCTTTAATTTCAAGAAAACAGAAGAAAAATCTATATTATTATAAATAAAATTAAATATTCTGTCTTCATATTTCCAGATACTCCGTTACCTCCGAATGTGTCTGAACCGCGACGCGGAATTGTTAAACTGTTCGAACCACCCGAACGCAACGTCTCCACTACTGGCCAAGTATTTCTATGCCAACCTACTGGAGACGGAGGTGTTGGAACGGTATCTCACTATGATCACTGGCTTGTTAAACGCTAGTCCTGGTAAGTTTATTACTTTTCGTCCCTTCTATTCAAAAACCGGCCTAGTGCGAGACGGACTCGCACACGAAGAGTTCCGTACCATCTATACTTCTATACTAATATTATAAAGAGGTAACGTTGGTAACATGAATGTATGTATGTATACTGGGGGTTATCTCCGAAACTACTGGACCGATTTCAAAAATTCTTTCACCATTAGAAAGCTACATTCACCCTGTGTAACATTTGATCCCGATATTCCCACGGGATCGGGACTTACGCGGGTGAAACCGCGGGAATCTGCTAGTTATCTATACAACATCAACAACAAAACGACTTACAAATACAAATACAAAAAAACAAATACAATAAATCATTTATATTGATAACTTATGTTATGTTACATGTCACTTACATACTAGGAAAATTTGGTTATTAATTAAATTCAAAATAATATCATAGCCTTTCCTCGTAAAGGAAAATCATGGGATAGTATTGTTCGCAGATGATACCTCATTGGTATTTAAAGTTAAAATACGACAATCTAATATTGACATGATTTGATGAGATGAACTAGACAAATTATGTATGTGGGGTTCCCATACAATAAACATGATATTTAAATTTTAAACCCGACATTTTTGATTAAATAGGTATAATAATTAATTACATAACACCGTCTCTTATTTGTTTCTCATAGAAAGGTGATGAAAAGAAGAGTATATCACTCGTAAGCAAATTATTTTTGCCTCGGGCGATATACTTTAAATCCCTCGCTGCGCTTTGGATTCAACGTTAGAATCCTAAAGCTGAGTGAGACTTCGCTCGCTTAGTCAACTACTCTTCGCATAAAAAACCGAAGAGCACCAAAATAGTATATTATGCAACTAGTGAATAAAAGACGGATTTAGTGCGAGGGCCGTAGATGAATCACGAGCAAGTGAAGGATTCTAACGACTGAATCACGACCGTAGGGAGTGATTCATGATGATTGAATCACGAGCGTAGCGAGTGATTCAAGTGTTAGAATCCTGAGCGACGCCAGTGGTTCATGGCCCTTAAGCTAAATCCGTACTTTATTCAAGAGTTGCATACTATACTTTATACCATGACTACGAGGAAAAAAACCGGTCAAGTGCGAGTCGGACTCGCGTTGTGTACGAAGGTTCCGTACCACTATCACAAATTTCGGCAACCAATCCGTGAACGCAACGCGAACGTTAAAATTTATTTTACCACTGGCGCCAGTCTCAATTCATCACTAGATAGTAAAAAGTGCTAGGGGTGAAAATACATCACGGTATTGTTGCGTTTTTCTGTTAAAATCACATAAAAGTTTTTTTATCTATTTGTTGTTATAGCGGCTAAAGAAATACATCTACTGTGAAAATTTCAACTGTCTAGCTAGTTTATGAGATAAAGCCTGGTGAAGGCGGACGGATTGTTTGGTTTTTGATTTGTTTGGTGAGGTTATTTTATGTTTTTTGAAGTCGGTTTTTTTTTTAGAGAGTAGGTAGTAATAGGTTAGGGTTATATACTACTGTAGGTCAGCTAGTAATTTATTCGTTTGTTGTATCACTTATACTATTTCTTTTTTTTTTTCAGAAATAATGCCCTTAACATGTTTCCTCGACATAGTAGGCTGTGTGCCAGAAAAAATCGCTTCCAAATACACCTCTTTACTTCCATTCCTACGCAATCTCTTCACGACCAGTACCAAGGAAGACATCCGCGATACAGCAGCTATAATTTACGCTATAATCACAGTACATACGAGCGATAAGCAAACGATAGAGAGTGAGATCAAAGAGTTCGTGGTACAGGGTGGCAGTAATAAGAATTTGGAGGCGCAGTGTGGGTATTTGTCGGCTTTTGCTAATCTGTGCGAGAGGTGTATTGTTCTGGCTAAGAGAGGGAAGTTTGGAGGGAAAGGATTCAAAGCTGTTGAGTGGGAGCCGTATCAGGATGCTGTTGTTGTTTTAGGTAAGTCAATCTATATCTATAAAATAAATAATAAATTATCTGAACAACACACAGCATTTTCGAGCCCCGTGGTAAGTGACTAAGCTTGTGTTACGGTGACTAGACAGCGGATATAATACTTATATTTATTTTTCTTTTGTAAATACATACATATTATACATAGAAGGACACCCAGACCAGACACAAATATTTATTTTTTAAGGATAAATACTTGCACCCGGCGGGAATCGAACCCGCAACCTTCTGCATTGCAGTCGCGCTTTCGCACGACGCGCCACTGAGGTAGTCAACGCTTTAATCTTCGATCATATATAAACTATAGATACACGGTCCCATACAAAATCGAAATCAAAAATCGGCACTACTTCAACGCTTACTTATACGGACATAGTACAGTTTAACCAGACAGGGGCACGGTCGCGTTCGCGAATGCTTGGTTCGTTCGGCTCCGTTCGGGTCGTCCTGGGGCGTATTCATGGAGTTCTGTGGTAAAGTAGCAGGATAAGTTATGGAAAGGAGTAAATAGATGGTTCTACCTACGAATTTTATAATAAAATTCTAGAGTGTAGGAAAGGAATGCAAGGCTGGCACCACAGAACTCTGGTGGTGGGTCCCGGGGCGGTTTGGGCGGTGTTGGGCGGGTTGTGTTTTTGTGGATGAGATAGTGTTTTAAGTAAAATTTTTTTTTAATGTTTATTATTTTGTATATTATAACTTATTTGAACAGATAGACAGACAGACAGAGTTACTTTCGCTCTTGTAATGCTAGTAAGGATTATTATAGTAAGTATAGATTATTGCTCCAGTTCCACTTTTCTTCAATAATATTATATATGCGACAATGTAAATCACATGATTACTGCAAAAAAAAAAATATACAAAAAAATAACCCCATGAGTTTCTTGTGTCTTCTTCTCATGTCATGGAGGTCGCGATCCGAAGACATAGTAGAGTAGATTAAATAAAAAAAAATGACATGTCAAAGAGATATCTTGCTAATATTCGAATGAATAAACGTACTTTGATTTTGATTTTGATTTTGAATCACTGGGCAATAAGGTTGTAAAACACTTATGCACGACTGACAGCGATATGCCTTGTTTCGCTGTAACCGGCTGAAATATGCCTTGTTTTGACGGCTCCATTTCTAGAGCGGCGACCGTGCATCTATGTAGGTTATATATGATCGAAGGCTTTAATAATAATAAATAATGCACGACGTTACACACCGCGCAATCTAGCCCCAAACTAAGCACTAGGCTTGTACTATGGGTACTAGACAACGGATATACTACATATTATACTTTTTTTTTTGTAAATACAAAAAAAAATGCTTTGTCCTGAGTGACTGATTTTCTATCAAGGCACAGCCTTGTTGACCACTGATAGTAGAGGGCTGAAATTTGGAGAGTGTATTCTTCATGTGATATAAGCATCCGATAAGAAAGGATTTTTGAAAATTCCCACGGGATCGAGACTTATGCGGGTAAAGCCGCGAGACACAGCTAGTAATCATATATAGCCTTATTAATGAAGTGGAGTAAGGTCGGAGTAATTATACAACTTTTTGTTTCTGTCTGTCAATTTTGAAAGTTCCTGTCACGGAATAAACAAAGCATGTTCTCACTACTCCGACCTTACTCCACGTTTATTATTGAGGCTGATAGAGCGGTGTTGGGCTAGTGGTTGCAATTCCGACATTCTGAGGGTCGTGGCTTCGGTTCCCGGCCGATGGAAAGAAGAAACCGACATATCCTAGGACTCCCACAGTCCGAAGGCAAGGGACGTTCGCCAATCCGGAGTAGGCTCCCGTAACGTCTTACTCATGCTGATGCGGATGATTATTTATTAGTGTTATCCTTAGAAAATTTACAATATTTTTCTCTTATTTGACGACCTCTGTGGCGCGTCGGAGGAATACCCGACTGCTATGCAGAAGGTTGCGAATCCGATTCCCGCCGGGCGCAAGTATAGATTGCGCTGTTACAACTTCGTGCAAAATTTATTTATTTATCCTACTAATATTATAAACGTGAAAATTTGTATATGTATGTGACATTATTACTCTTTCACACAAAAACTACTGAACCGATTGCGATGAAACTTGGAATATACTACAAAGCAATAACACATAGGCTACTTTTTATACCGATAATCCCGCGGGATCGGGACTTACGCGGGTGAAACCGCAGGGCGCAGCTAGTAAGGATTATAAGTGTAATCCTTAAAAAAACTAACAATATTCTTAGAAAATATTTTTACAAGGAGAAATACATCATCAAAAATCCTCCCATGACAGGATTCGAACCTGTGCCCCTCGCTTGCCGGGCGGTGCGGTAGCGCACTCGCCCGGCAAGCGAGTGCGCTACCGCACCGCTTGCCGGGCGAATGATGTATTTCTCCTTGTAAACAATTTTTCTAGTAAATATGTCTTGAGCAATAAAAACATAAGAAATAACAATATTCTTCTCTTATTTTCCAGCAAATTTCCTCTCCAACCCCCAAACATTACTAGTAACTAGTTCCTGCTCAGCCATATCCCTCCTGACCCGTTGCTCCGGCCTCCCCCTCCCCACTGCCACCCCCAAACAAACCTCCCTGTTGGACTCCGAGCATCCCTTCAACACGACCAACGCTGCAGATGACACGGATGACGTCACAAAGGTCACGGTGGCTGACAGACTGTTCAGGATAGTTTCAAATGTCAAGTTGCCGTCGAAAGTTAAGGAGAGGTCGCTGTATACGCTGGGTCTGATGTGCTGTGGGGAACCGCTGAGTTTCGCTAAGCAGATTGTAATGGGATTCTTGGCTATGGCTAAAGATGTAAGTTGTGGGTTTTTTTTATTAGGGTTTCGTACTCGAAGGGTTTAAACAGGGCTCTTTTATTAAGACCACACTGCCCGTCTGTCTCTCTGACATCAGGCTGTATCTCACACCCCGTGATAGCTAGGCAGTTGAAATTATCTCAGATGATGTATTTCTGTGGCCGCTATAAGAACAAATACTTACAAGAAAATAACAGAGCAGAATAAAATAAAAATTTAAGTGCCACACAACAAACGTGATTTTTTTATTATGGCGGCATAATGGGTAGGTACGGAACCCTCAACGCGCGAGTTTGACTTGCACTTGACAGGTTTTTTATTTATTAGTTTTGTTTTGACATAGTTTATTATTTTAATTTTATGTTTTGCAGAGCAAAGAATTCGAAATCCATCTGCAAATTGGTGAATCATTGGTACTCTGTGTTGAAGGAGTCAATTCTAACGAAAATAGAGATCTTTGGACTGAACTCCCCATGGAGGTAAGAATGCATACCTTATTTTTATGCAGTCACTTACAGTGCCCCGCGGTTCCACCCGCGTAATTACCGATCCCGCGGGAATATCAAGATAAAAAGTAGTCCAATCCTACTAATATTATGAAGGTGAACGTATGTGTGTAAGTAAACAAGTATGTTTGTAACTACTTCACACTAAAACTACTGAACCGATTGCAACGAAACTTAGTGTGCTGATAGCTGGAGATCTAGATAAACACATCCCGCGATATTTCCGCGAGATTGGGACTTATGCGGGTGAAACTGCGGGGCGCAGCTAGTAATAAGCATAGCTACGATACATTTTAAAGGAATATAAATTTGTTTCATAGACAGTCGTTATCAGAAAAATAACTGTAAACTAAATCTAGATAAACAATATTTGTCTAATCTAGAAGAAGAATCTAATATTTGTCTAGTAAAATACCGAATAAAAACGTCACAATCTTTTAAAAAGAACTTAAAAATTCTTCGCTTTTAAATTTTGTCGTGTTCGATTTTGCTCTACAGATATTTTTTATCTGAAAATTGAAAAATCAATCTTGATTTGATATTTTATAGGGTTCCGTACCCAAAGGGTAAAAACGGGACCCTATTACTAAGGCTATGCTGTCCGTCTGTCCGTCTGTCACCAGGCTGTATCTCGTGAACCGTAATAGCTTGGGCAGTTGAAATTTTCACAGAAGATGTATTTCTGTAGCCGCTACGACAACAAATACTATAAACAATAAAAATCCCATTCAACAAACGTGATTCAGAGACGGAAAAACGCAACGATATCGTGATGTATTTTGACTACTAACGCCATCCAGTGATGCAAGTGATAGACTTGCGCTGGTAGTAAAATAAATTTTAACGTTTGCGTTTTGTTCATGGATTGATGTTTATTTTAGAGTTTCGTACCCAATTGTGATAGTGGTATTTAAACTTAATTATGACTTTATATTGTTTTATAGGGAACTAAGAAGATAAGAAACACGACTGCTTTAAAAGAAAACGATGTATTACTAGAGTGGCTACTGCAAGAGCTGTTTAAAATATCCAAACATCCACATCCTCATTCGAGACAGGTAACATTTTTACATTATTTTTTCAATTTTCTTTTTACCAACAAATTGTTTTAAATAGTTCGGTCTTCAATTTTCTCCAAGAAACCGCTACTTTTCGAGTAAACATAACGCCATCTAAATATTGAGGATTATACTAAGTTCCAAAAGCAACATATGTTGGTGTGAATATGAAGATGTTGCATTTCCCCTTGTAAAATATTAGGTACTGAGTTAATATAGTAATTAAAATTTACAGGCTACCAGCATTTGGCTTCTAGCATTGTTGAAAAATTGTCCTGAACGTGAACCAATAAAGAACAAACTTCAGACGCTACAGAATGTCTTCATGGACTTCTTATCGGAAAATAGCGGTATGGTAACCCTACTCTCTTACTAATATTATAAAGGTGAAAGTTTGTGGGTGCTTGTTGCTTCTTCACGCAAAAACCGCTGAGCTGATTGCGAAAAATATCGTCGATAGCTAAACATCTTGAAGAATACATAAGCAACTTTTTTATCCCAATATTCGCATGGAATCGAGAATTACACGACTAAAAACACGGGGCGCTGCTAGTGATTTATAAACAAATCAACACTACTTTTATCACTTTTTCTCTTGTAACTCAGGAAACTAAGATGAATTACTTAAAATTTATTATTTTATACTCGGCGGCTTTCAAACCCGCGACTACTCGTAATTCGAACCAGCGCGTTAGACCGTTTCGCCGCGAGTACTAGTACCCTCTAACTAAGCCAAGTACGAACATTTAGAGGTATTTAAAAAAACAGTTCATAAGTGTGAGTAAACACTTTTAGAAATAATGTTTAGTTTACAACTTTTTTATAAGAATTCTTACACTACTTTCTCAAATAATCAAAATGTCTTACTAAACATCGCTAAAACCATTGAAACAGAAATCGTCCAAGACGTAGCGAGCAAAGGCCTGAGTCTCGTGTACCAGAACTCCGACGAGAGCCAGCGGCAAGCGCTAGTCGGGCAGATCATAGACCAGCTCACCAGCGGGAAGCGCTCCGTGGCGCAGGTCACAGACGATACTAAGATATTTGAGGAGGGACAGCTGGGGAAGGCACCTACTGGGTGAGTTGATATCTATACTCTCAATCATGTTTATTCAATAATTAAAAGCTACAATAGCAAACAATTAAATATATACACTAAAACTACACAATACACACATACATACATCAAAATTAATTCAAAAATTGTAACACAAAATAAGTCCCATATAAATAAATAAATACACATATAAATTTTCCATTATACCCTGCGCTATAAATAAAAAATGTCGTCTAGGGGGTCCGCACGAGGCATCGTCCCCAAAAGGCTGGCAACATTCCCTCTCTGAATGGCCAAGCTGACCCTCTGTGCGAGAAAGCTACCAGCCCTTCGGTCACCAGAAACCTCGTTATCCATACTTCTATACTATCCTATCCTATCCTACTAATATTATAAACGCGAAAGTTTGTATGTATGTTACTCTTTCACACAAAAACTACTGAATCGATTGCGATGAAACTTGGAATATACACAGCTGGAGACCTAGAATAACACATAGGCTACTTTTTATCCCAATATTTCCGCGGGGTCTGGACTTACGCGGGTGAAACCGCAGGGCGCAGCTAGTAATATTATAAAGAGAAAAGATTTGTATTTTTGTGTCTATGTGTGTTTGTATGTTTGTTATGAATGAACTCAAATACTACTGGACCGATTTCAAAAATTATTCATTTACAGACCGATTCACCATTAGACAGCTACATTCACCCTGAGTAACATAGGCTACTTTTGATCCCGATATTCCCACGGGATCGGGACTTACGCGGGTGAAACCGCGGGACGCAGCTAGTTTTTAATATGAAACGATTGGAACTCATTATCCTTAGCGGTCTTTAGGCGGTCCTAGACGGCCTCTGTGGCGCGTTTGCAATGCCGAAGGTTGCGGGTTCGATTCCCGCCGGGTGCAAGTATTTATGCTTAAAAATAAATTGATTTTGGTCTGGGTGTTTCTCTGTTTATAAAATGTATGTATTTACAAAAAAAACTATAATATGTAGTATACAGGGTGTCCGGAGACCAGTGGATGTCCCTGCACGGGCGGCTGGCGGGGAAGGGTTGGCTGCCCAGAATACTTTTTTTTTTTTCTATCTCAAACGGTCCGAGCTGTACGTCACTTTTTAGTAAAAATTGAAAAATGTCTACTTTTTTGCAAATTTCGGGGCATCACGTTCACAGATTAAGCGATAGCATTGTTTTTTTTTCGCCATGTGTTCACTAATATTGATGTTTGTAAATCACCTTAATTTTTTTTTAAATACTATAGTTAGTAACTTACAGGGTGTCCCCAAAGATAGATTTAGTTTTATAAACTTTACTTTCTGCTAAGTTTGAGCATCTGTGGTGTAAAAAAAATGTATGAAACCTGTCTGGCCGACTATTGAAAAAAATTGCTTATTTCATAAGGATTCTATAACAATATTATACTAATGACTTTTTTTCATAAGTTACTAAGCTAGTGCTATGAATGTATCCAAGGTACTATCTTTCATGAAAAAATTGAAACAAGTATTGTACAAAAAAGGACACTTATTAAGATTTAATATGTCATAATGTTACAGCAAATGCTCAAATTGTCCTCCTCTTGCCCTTAACCTTTTTATAAACGATCTCTTAAGGACACGATTATAATTTTTTTCTCCTATTTATTAAATAGTTATAAATAGGAACCCTTCGTGAGCGAGTTTCGCACTTGGCCGGGTTTTTTGTTACTTTTATCTTTTCTAATTTACGAACGTAAATTCGTCGACGTTTCAATCATGTTACAATGGTCTTGATCGCGAGGGGACTGGCGAAATCAAGCGATTAAAACTCGGGAAAATATAACATTATAAGCAGAGACATACGGTTAAAACTATCCATCTTAACCGTTCCATAATTATTAAGCTATCAATGAAATCTTTCAGAGGCAACCTCTCAACCTACAAGGAATTGTGCTCGTTGGCGTCAGACTTGAATCAACCAGATCTACTATACAAGTTTATGCATCTAGCACATCACAATTCAGTTTGGAACTCTAAGAAAGGTAAATTAATGTTTTATACTACTAGAATACTACATATTACTACTAATAGTTTTTTATACTAGTTGTGTCCCGTGGGAATTTCGAAAAACCCTTTCTTATCGGATGCCTCCATCATATAAAGAAGACATTATCCAAACAGCCCTCTAGTATCAGTGGTTTAACCTCAAAATACTCTTGAAAATAAACTTTTTAAACTAACATGATTGGAACTGAGTTTGAGTTGAGTCCCGTCGCGACCAAGACCGTTGTAACATGGTCGGAACGTCGAGGTAAGATAATTAAAAAGTAAAAATCACGCAATTAAAACTCTCGAAATACCTTTCATTCTACCATTATTTTCGGATTGTGGCCAAAGACTGGTATTAGCAATTTCGACAAACATTCAAATACCTACTCCATAATTTTGGTTTTAATTGCTCTCAGCAGATATACTAGAAATATTAGGTCCTTACATATGAAATTGGCGTTTTGTCGTACTGGCCACTTTGATCTCAAATATCTTTGGTTAGGGATTCCAATTTCAAATTTATACAGCTATTTATTCATACATTTGTATTTCGAAAACCGTAATTCATTTGTTTTGTCCTCGTTTGGTTTTTTCTTTGCGTCACGCAGTTTACAAAATGGAAAACTTGAAATATCCCGTTATTTACGAGTACGAGTTCCACCGTGGTACCAGTGCTGCAGAAACGGCTCGAAGGATTAATGATGTGTATGGCGGCGGTGTCGCAAAAGAAAACACAGTGCGTTTTTGGTTCCAACGTTTTCGTTCTGGAAATTTCGACCTGCAGAACAAGCCCCGTGGACGGCCGGAGACTAAAGTTGCTAATGAAGAATTGAAAGCTATTGTGGAAGCAGATCCATCGCAAACCACGTCCGAGTTAGCTGCAGGCTGCGGTGTTAGTGATAAAACTGTTTTAATCCACTTGAAGCAAATTGGAAAGGTGAAAAAGCTTGAAAGGTGGGTACCTCATGAATTGAGTGCAGCAAACCGACAAACGCGCGTCAACTGCTGCGTTACATTACTCAACCGGCACAATAATGAAGGGATTTTAAATCGGATCATTACCTGTGATGAAAAGTGGATCCTGTACGATAATCGGAACCGCTCATCGCAATGGCTGAATCCTGGCGAACCAGCCAAATCCTGCCCCAAGCGAAAATTGACTCAAAAAAAGTTACTTGTGAGCATTTGGTGGACTAGTGCCGGTGTCGTTCACTACAGCTTTCTTAAATCTGGCCAGATGATTACAGCAGATATCTATTGTCAGCAACTGCAAACCATGATGGGAAAGCTAGCTGCTAAACAACCGAGGTTGGTCAATCGCTCTAGGCCACTGCTGCTTCAGGACAATGCTAGACCACACACTGCACAACAGACGGCTGCCAAATTAGAGGAGCTTCAATTGGAATGTCTAAGACATCTCCCCGGACCTGGCTCCAACAGATTACCATTTTTTTCGAAATTTGGATAACTTCTTGCAAGGGAAAAAATTCAACTCCGATGGGGCAGTCCAAAGCGCCTTCAAAGATTTCATTGATTCTCGTCCTAATGGTTTTTTTAATAAAGGGATCAATGAACTACCTATGAGATGGCAAAAGTGCATAGATAGCAATGGTACATACTTTGATTAAATAAATATATTATTATAAAAAAAAAAGACTTTATGTTCCTCCCTTACAAAACGCCAATTTCATATGTAATGACCTAATATTTTAAATTAAAAAGAAGATAAATATTTACCCTTAAAATATTTCTAGACATACCATATAATTTTTTTTTATTTTGTCACAGGTGCGGCATTCGGTTTCCATTCGATCGCCCTGCAGGCGGGCGCGCAGCTGGCGGAACATTTACCCAAGATAGTGCCGCGCCTCTACCGCTACCGCTTCGACCCCACGCCGCGCATACAGAACTCCATGGCCAGCATCTGGCACGCCATCGTGCCCAACACGCAGGCCACGGTCGGTTAACTAAATATATACTAGAGCGGTGTTGGCTAAATATATACTAGAGTATACATAAATATATTATAAGGCGTTTTATTTATGCAAGGTGTGACGTGGCTTCTCTCCGGCTCTCCCTCTCTCCTAAATTATATGAAACTGAAAGAGAAATACGGCTACAGATATTCTTTAGTCTTTAATAGCGAAGCCGGCCCGTGCCAAGCCGTCCGTGCCGGGTTCGCACGGGTGTGTATTATACATATGAACATTCCTCTTGAATCGCTATATGTATTTACAAAAACCGCATTAAAATCCGTTGCGTAGCTTTGAAGATGTAAGCAGACAGGTCAGACAGCGGGAAACTACTTTGTTTTATAATATGTAGCAATGTACACACCACAAAACATGTACATAATGAATGATTTAACTTTGTTACAGGTACAAAAATATCACAAAGAAATATTGGACGATTTGGTAGCAAATCTTACTTCAAATCAATGGCGCGTACGGATGTCATGTTGCAATGCGTTAGCTGATCTCTTACGGTAACTTTTTGGTTCTTTATTGTTTTAATATTTTATTTGAACGACGTGCCAGACCACGTGGCACGTCGTCCGACGTGCCACAACGGGTATACTATATCCATAGTACAAGCCTAGGGCCTAATTTGGGGCCGAATTGCGCTGTGTGTAACGTCGTGCATTAAATAATCAACAAAATAAAATTTGTCATTTATCAGAAAGTAATGGACCCTGATCTGGCCATGATGTATTGTTCTTTCGTATACATAATTATATTATTTTTAGATTTTTCTTCTGTTTTAGCGATATTGGATTGAAGTTAAATATATTTTATTATACTATTTTTGAAAGGCTTTCGTTAAATTTTTCCCAATTAAACTAATGTTGATTTCGCGCTTTAATACTCTAAATAAACGTGTATATATTTCCGTAGAGGAGCTCTCAGCCTGCACGAGTCCCTGCATCAGCTGCCCACCATCTGGTCGCAGCTGTTCCGTGTGATGGACGACGTGCACGAGGGCACGAGACAAGCCGCCACTACTACTGCTAACGTACTCTCTAAGGTACACTACTTTATTTGCTACTTATATTTCTACTTTAAGAACGTGGCGACTGTTACCATTTCCATACAAACTTAATACCAAAATAAATTATGAAAAATTTAGTTTTCTACCTTAATATCGATATTATTTGGATTAAGATTTTACTTTTAAAGGGTCCCCATCGCAAGGTTTTCCAAAATACCAACTTCCAGACATAACCTATTATTATTAATTTGCTATTGACATTTTTAACTTTTATTATTCTTATTTTGTACTAATTAAATTTGACTAACTTCAATTCCCAAACTATTCATTTAATGCTATTAATTTATAATTTTCATGTATTTAATTAATTAACCTAGGGACTAAATTTTATGTTTGTATACCAAATTAAGGTGAGGTCTAGCGTACTTATTATTATGTTAAGAACTAAATATTGTAATCCTGGACTTACAGACAATAAATGAATTGAATGAATTGAATTGAAAATATTCATTCGAAATGAAATAAAACGGAGAAAAATTTTTTTCATTGAAAAATGTTTCTCCGTTTTATTTGAATTGAATTTTTCATAATTTATTTTGGTATAAGTTTGTATGGAAATGGTAACAGTCGCCACGTTCTTAACCCCTTTACTTGGCCGACCGTGTACCGATGTGTTTTCTTTAAGAAAAAGTTATGTGCGCAAATAGCATCGCTCTTACGGTGAAGGAAAACATCTTGAGGTAACCGACATGTCCTACGACCCCCCACGGTCCGAAGGCATGGGACATTCGCCAATCTGGAGTAGGCTCTCGTGGCGTCTTCCTGTTTAAGCACTCTAAGAAATCACGTACAATGGCCCAACTGTGAGGCTAAGTGCGGAAAAGGCCCAGGAAAATTAACTAACTAACTAACCCCCTTACTTATGCCTGCCGACTGTAACAAGCCGAAGCCTCCCATAAAGAAACCCACTTTGGTCGTCTTTAACGACGGACAGGGATCCCGTAGCCATATTCTTTTCTTTAAGACCCTGCGAGCGATGTTCCCGGTTGCATTCCTCTCGGGACCCCGGGGTCCGCTTTCCTTCTTTCACGTCTTGACTTCGCACGATCTTGGGCAGCAGCGTAGTGAGGCCATTTGCACGATATTCTTTAAGATCGTACAGGCCCAAAAAACGGTATTTATGTCGTATTGATTAAATCCATGTAATGTTTGACGTTCCAGTTATGTATCCGCGCGTCAGACGTGAGTCGGTAGACGGTATTTATGTCGTATTGATTAAATCCATGTAATGTTTGACGTTCCAGTTATGTATCCGCGCGTCAGACGTGAGTCGGTAGACGGTATTTATGTCGTATTGATTAAATCCATGTAATGTTTGACGTTCCAGTTATGTATCCGCGCGTCAGACGTGAGTCGGTAGACGGTATTTATGTCGTATTGATTAAATCCATGTAATGTTTGACGTTCCAGTTATGTATCCGCGCGTCAGACGTGAGTCGGTAGACGGTATTTATGTCGTATTGATTAAATCCATGTAATGTTTGACGTTCCAGTTATGTATCCGCGCGTCAGACGTGAGTCAAGGCAAGGATGGGAAGGAAATAGTTTCAGTAATACTACCGGTGTTATTGGACAACGGTATCACTAACTTGGTGAGAGAAGTGAGGAGCGTGAGGTAAGCTAGTGTACTATTTTTCTCCTTCTAAATTTACTGTAAATATATTCATGAATATAAACTTAAATTTCTTTTAATTTTTGTATGTAGCTCAAGGCTATTTTATTTAGAAAATTTATTATCGAGGAAAAATAGCATTCAAAAATTTTCACTTGCGGCGAGGCTTGAACTCGCGTCTTTGGGTCGGTACCACAAGGTTGTTGTTGTCGTCTAGTTGGTATAGACGTTGGGTACTGACCCAAAGACGTTCAAGCCTCGCCGTGAAAATTTTTGAATGCTATTTTTCCTTGAAAATAAATTTTCTGAATATAAACTTCTTTTATTTGTATTTTCCAGCTTACAAACAGTATCAAAACTAGTATCTGCGGCTGGTGACAGCCTTAAACCTTTCCTACCAAAGCTTATACCAGCCCTAGTGGCTGCGGCTGGAGACTTAGAGTCCGCTAAACTATCGTACCTGAGTACCGCACTAACCGACACCGGTACCAGGGAACTGTTGGACGATATGAGAGCCAACGCCGCGAAACATCACTATACTACCGACACTGTCGTTAAGGTAAGCCACTTCATTGACTTAGTCCGCTAAACTATCGTACCTGAGTACCGCACTAACCGACACCGGTACCAGGGAACTGTTGGACGATATGAGAGCCAACGCCGCGAAACATCACTATACTACCGACACTGTCGTTAAGGTAAGCCACTTCATTGACTTAGTCCGCTAAACTATCGTACCTGAGTACCGCACTAACCGACACCGGTACCAGGGAACTGTTGGACGATATGAGAGCCAACGCCGCGAAACATCACTATACTACCGACACTGTCGTTAAGGTAAGCCACTTCATTGACTTAGTCCGCTAAACTATCGTACCTGAGTACCGCACTAACCGACACCGGTACCAGGGAACTGTTGGACGATATGAGAGCCAACGCCGCGAAACATCACTATACTACCGACACTGTCGTTAAGGTAAGCCACTTCATTGACTTAGTCCGCTAAACTATCGTACCTGAGTACCGCACTAACCGACACCGGTACCAGGGAACTGTTGGACGATATGAGAGCCAACGCCGCGAAACATCACTATACTACCGACACTGTCGTTAAGGTAAGCCGCTTCATTGACTTAGTCCGCTAAACTATCGTACCTGAGTACCGCACTAACCGACACCGGTACCAGGGAACTGTTGGACGATATGAGAGCCAACGCCGCGAAACATCACTATACTACCGACACTGTCGTTAAGGTAAGCCACTTCATTGACTTAGTCCGCTAAACTATCGTACCTGAGTACCGCACTAACCGACACCGGTACCAGGGAACTGTTGGACGATATGAGAGCCAACGCCGCGAAACATCACTATACTACCGACACTGTCGTTAAGGTAAGCCACTTCATTGACTTAGTCCGCTAAACTATCGTACCTGAGTACCGCACTAACCGACACCGGTACCAGGGAACTGTTGGACGATATGAGAGCCAACGCCGCGAAACATCACTATACTACCGACACTGTCGTTAAGGTAAGCCGCTTCATTGACTTAGAGTCCGCTAAACTATCGTACCTGAGTACCGCAATAATACTTCAAATTAAAAAAAAAAGTTTAATTTTTTTAAAGTTGTAGAACAACAATTGTTCGCCTAGACGTCTAGAACAATTCCCTGTTTGATTGAAAACCTATTTAATTACAGTTACGGATTGTATTTTCTGTCCGTGATATGAATGTATGTATTTTTCGGGTAATCTCTGAAACCACTGGATCGATTTCAAAAATTCTTTCACCAATAGAAAGCTACATACTTTTAATCCCGATATTACCACAGGATAGGAACTTAAGCAGGTCACTAAACAATAAACTCTTCTATTATTACAGTGTATGCCTTACATCGACATAGAGGTAATGAAAGAAACTCTACCAAAAATCCTGGAACTAACGAAATCACCGCAACTCGGTACCAAAGTCGCTTGCTGCCACTTCATAGTACTCGCGGGGCATTACTTGAGAGCAGACTTGGAGCCAGTCGCAGGGAAGATCATGAGCAATCTGTTGAACGGAACTTTTGATCGGAATTCTACAGTCAGGAAGAATTATGCTGAGGCTTTGGGACAAGTTTCGGCTTATGCTAAGGTAACCAACCCTATTTTGTTGTCTAATCTAGTGATACAGACTCCAGTACCCCTACCATACTTTATACTTCGATATTATAGATATTATTTCATGCCTACTTACTGTCACTGACTAAAATCGTACATTTATTAAGACGACCTCTGTGGCACGTCATGCGAATGCCGCAGATGGTTGAGGGTTCGATTCCCGCCGGGTCCAAGTATTTATGCGTAAAAATAAATATTTGTTTCTGGTCTAGGCGTCTCTCTATCTATACTTCTATACTAATATTATAAAGAGGTAACGTTGGTAACATGTATGTATGAATATTGGGGGTAATCTCCGAAACTACTGGACCGATTTCAAAAATTCTTTTACCATTAGAAAGCTACATTCACCCTGAGTAACATAGGCTACTTTTGATCCCGATATTCCCACGGGATCGGGACTTACGCGGGTGAAACCGCAGTAATCTGCTGGTCTAAAATATGTATGTATTTACAAAATGAGAAATGAATTTAAGAATTATATCCGTTCTCTAGTGACCGTAACACAAGCTTAGTAGCTTACCACGGGGCTAGATGGTGCTGTGTGTTGTTCTCAAAACTTATTTATTTTTTTCCAGGCCCAATCAGCCGAGAAACTAATGAAGAAGCTAGTAACTCTGTACGAGAGTAAAGAGGACGACGTGTCTCGGTCGGCCATCGCGCTCGTACTGAAGTCCGTGGCGAAGGCCAAGATAGAACATATCAAGGATAATGAGGACGTGCTCGCGCCGTGCGTGTTCCTTGCCATGCATGCTCCTAAAGACGATGGTAACGGGTTTATTTTGACTTAAATCTATAGGTATATACAGGGTGAACCATTTAAACGGGCCTTCAGGGGGATATCCTAAACTATAAGAGATAGCGAAAAATGCTGAAAGGAGTTGTGTCCCCGATTTTGATAAAAACAAAAATGGCATTAATAGATTTTTGAAAAATTAATTACCCTAGCCAGGAATCGAACCTTGTCTCTTTGCAAAAAAATAAACATTCTATATTATTGTACCGATCGATAGTGTTGCTGATAAAGATCAAATCCTGGAAACAAACATATTGTGGTAAATCGAGAAAAATGACAATTTTTAATAAAAATATGGTAAATAGTCAAGTATTCTGTACAAGTACTCGTGGGTTACCCGTCCCTATTACAACGACCTACTCGATTTGAACGCCTGCACTAGCATTTTATCATCATTACAGATCATGTTCTGATTTCAAAATGTTCGCACACAGTTCAAAGCATGAGCTTTGATGTTCGATGTAAGCAGTGATGCACAGCTGAAAGATTTGGTTTTTGGTGAAAATTAATATTTTTAAAAAATGAGGCACACTAAACACTATGTTTGTTTCCAGGATTTAATATTTTTCAGCAACACTATCGATCGGTACAATACTATAGGGTGTTTATTTTTCTGCAAAAAGTCAAGGTTCGATTCCTGGCTAGGGTAATTAATTTTTCAAAAATCTATTAATGCCATTTTAGTTTTTGTCAAAATCAGGGACGCAACTCCTTTCAGCATTATTCTCTATCTCTAATAGTTTAGGATATCCCCCTGAAGGCCCGTTTAATAAAACGTTCTATTTAGAAATTGAACTCATTTTTCCGTTTTAATCGCGTGGTGTTTATTACTTTTAACATTGTTTCAATGCTCCACATTTCGAAACCTTTAAAGGTCTCTTTTGGAGGATTGGCTAGAAGTAATAAACACCACCGAAAAATGAGTTTATTATCTATCAAACATCGCAAAAACAGAAGAAAAATCTACGTTCTGTCTATCGTATTGATCGTCTTTTGTTTCCATTTCGATCGTCTTTTGTTTCCATTTTGATCGTCTTTTTTTTCATTTCGATCCACTTTTGTTTTCGTAACGATCGTCTTTTGTTTCCATTTTGATCGTCTTTTTTTTTCATTTCGATCGTCTTTTGTTTTCGTAACAATCGTCTTTTGTTTTCGTTTCGATCGTCTTTTGTTTCTACTCCGATCGTCTATTGTTGTATTAAAAAAAAAGGACTTGACCAAATGACACTTTCATTTGCGGTAACTATAGGCTTGACCAAATGTCCACTACATCTCTATCCGTAGATTCAACGACAGTCGAGATGTTCGAGGAGACGTGGACGGACATCAGCCCGGCGCGGGAGAGCGGCATCAAGCGCCACCTGGCGGCCATCCGCGCCGCCGTGGAGGACGCGCTCAACTCCAGCAGCTGGACCAAGAAAGTACAGGTACTGTGGAGCTCTCTTCTCTGACCGATGCTACTGAAAATCTGTGTGAATCATTTTTGCTGACCAAGAGCTTGTTGGGAGGATTTGTATTAAGTTGTGTAGTCCCGGCATAGAACAGGGTTTACCCCATCTCTTTTTGTGGGGGTCGTAAAAGGCAACTAAGGATGACTGAGGGAGACTAGCAAAGCTTAAGTCCTACCCGCGCATTGGATGGCTCATAAACTGGTCCTTAGAAGGGTTTGTGATTTATGATCCGAATCCGAGAAGAAACGATATCTGTATTTGTCCAGTTTCCATCGCTCCGCTATCCCTTTCTGCGAAAGCGCAGCGTCCCTTTCCGTTTGGCGGATCTGATGTAGTATAAAGAGGTCTACCAATCACCTAAAAACCGCTATGAAGAACTACATTCCAATCAAAGACAACAGAACCAATTGACTGCTCATAAGTATACCCCCAGCACGATGATAGTACGTCGTTTTAGTAGTAATTACTAAGGGTACACTACTACATCACTATTTCACGCTCTATGTATATGTGAAAGGCGGATAGTATTTAAAATAAAAAAAACATTTATAGGGATCAATAACATTTTTATTCGACCGTTATAGAATGACAACATCGTTATAATCTAAAAGTATTATTGGCATAATCACAACAAAATATCAAATTAACAAAGCAATAACACAGTAATAATCATTACAAATAAATCACATCACATACCTGGATATCTTGAGGATAGTTCAGAGTACTCCTTACTAAGTAGTACCGTGTTCCTTTATAAACAGCTTCTGATCTATCGACAAAGCATGCGGCTGTTTTTATGATAAAAATGTCGCCAAAAATGGTCACTCCCACTGCTCGTTGATTGGTCACTTGTTTTGGAGTCAATACAATGTTTTTTAAAATGTCTGGTTTGTACCGGATGTTACAGTTAAATAACAATATTATTATGAATTATCTCCCACATATAGATAGGTAACGCATCGGCCAATCATAAAGTTTGATTATTACCTCACCCCCTGCCCGCAATGGTGAGTTGTGTTTTGCAAATTTCGCTGTATTGGCAGTCTATTGTCTTTGATTCCAAAGAAGCAAAACCCAACTAAGCTATCGTGGTAAGCATGATAGATTAGTTGAATGGAGCTGCCCCGCTTCTCGTCGATGTTCCTTCGAAAGGTATTTCGACGAGCTCTGGGAACAGCGGAATGCTGGACACTGAGGGGTTTAGTGGGTAAACCTCTGACCACCCACCATCTCAGGCCAGAGGGACCCCCCACACACCGGACTCTCCCCCGGGAGCGGCCTGGTGGTCTTAAGGTGATTTCCCTCCGCTTACCCACATTTATCGGTACCTGGTATACTATTAACCGGTATCAGAGACGGGGTCCGCTGTACCGTCAGGAGCAGAGCGCCGTCAGTTATAGACAGATCATGTCCCCAAAGCTAATGTAGCAAGCACACTGTATAGTGTCTGTGTGTATTCTATAGTGGCAATTGAAAGAATCCCATCGTTTCGTTATAGGGAGCGAACGCAGTGAAGACGATATGTAAAGAAGTATCGTCTGGTCTGGGCGCGCAGCGGGAGCCGTTCATCCGCGCGATGCTGGCCGCCGTGCACGGGAAGACCTTCGACGGGAAACGACACGTCACTGAGGCACTCGCTGAACTCTGCAAGTACGTTGGGAATACTGTTATCTTACCTAATATTTATACTTACTTGATATTATAAATGCGAAAGTAATTCTGTCGCTGTCTGTTAGTTACGCTTAAACCGCTAAACCGATATTGATGAATTTTGGTATAGAGATAGATGGGACCTTGGAGAAGGTCATTTTGATCCCGTAAACCCCGCGGAATCGGGACTTACGCGGGTGAAACCGCGGGCGGGCTTACTACGGAGCTAGATTACGCTGTGTGTTGTTCGCAGAAAAATAAAATAGAAATCAGACGCATCATTATCATAATAGTCAGGCTCACATCTCAAACACCTCTATAGGGTCTAGAATACAATCTAAATCGCCGAACTTAACCTTCACCTTACAGTGTAAAAGAAGGTGAACCAGCAATCTCCCCGGCCATAGCCACTGAGTGTCTTAACGCGTTGCTAGTAGAGAGCCGCAAGCAGGAGATGGTGTACAAGCGACACGCGATCACTGCGTTGGGGCACGCGCTGGCCGCTACCAACTGTGACAGGTTCAACCAGGTCTATGAGATTGTCAAGGTCATATTGTCCAAGGTGAGTTGGTTTACCTTCATCTTACTGCTAGAGAGCCGCAAGCAGGAGATGGTGTACAAGCGACACGCGATCACTGCGTTGGGGCACGCGCTGGCCGCTACCAACTGTGACAGGTTCAACCAGGTCTATGAGATTGTCAAGGTCATATTGTCCAAGGTGAGTTGGTTTACCTTCATCTTACTGCTAGAGAGCCGCAAGCAGGAGATGGTGTACAAGCGACACGCGATCACTGCGTTGGGGCACGCGCTGGCCGCTACCAACTGTGACAGGTTCAACCAGGTCTATGAGATTGTCAAGGTCATATTGTCCAAGGTGAGTTGGTTTACCTTCATCTTACTGCTAGAGAGCCGCAAGCAGGAGATGGTGTACAAGCGACACGCGATCACTGCGTTGGGGCACGCGCTGGCCGCTACCAACTGTGACAGGTTCAACCAGGTCTATGAGATTGTCAAGGTCATATTGTCCAAGGTGAGTTGGTTTACCTTTTAGTCATATTTCGTTTATTCATTTAGAACATTTATACAAATTTCATGTGTAAGTCCCGTTCCCGTGGGAATATTGGGATCACAAGTAGCCTTCCAATTCACCGTGAAACTTGTTCCAGGATGATCTATCAATGTCGAAAGACTCAGATGAAGAGGACAACGAGGGTGCGAGACAGAGACGGGAACAGTTGACGGCGCTCAAGGAGGCGGCTTACGAACTTTTGGGGAAAGCTTGGCCTAAGGATCCGGAAACACAAGGTATTTATTAATGCAGCTAAAGCTTGGATTTGATCTCGCCTGATGAGAAGTATTGTCAAGGTCGAACGATGTAGCTTTTTTTGTAAGCCCATTCATTTTTGCCTCATACTGGGCGGGATACAATATTTAAGTTCCTCAGGGACGTGGAATTGACTCGCAAAGATGAAGTGTCATGTATCAATTAATTTGGCAAAGTGGTCTTACCCATAGTACAAGCCTAGTGCTTGGTTTGGGGCTAGATTGCGCTGTGTGTAACCTAAGCTAAGCTATGCTAGCTAAGGTAAGCTATGCTAGCTAAGCTAAGCTATGCTATGCTATGCTAGCTAAGCTAAGCTATGCTAGCTAAGCTATGCTAGCTAAGCTAAGCTATGCTAGCTAAGCTAAGCTAAGCTATGCTATGCTAGCTAAGCTAAGCTAAGCTATGCTAGCTAAGCTAAGCTATGCTAGCTAAGCTAAGCTATGCTAGCTAAGCTAAGTTATGCTAGCTAAGCTAAGCAAAGCTATGCTAGCTAAACTAAGCTATGCTAGCTAAGCTAAGCTATGCTAGCTAAGCTAAGCTATGCTATGCTAGCTAAGCTAAGCTATGCTAGCTAAACTAAGCTATGCTAGCTAAGCTAGCTAATTCGATAACCTCATGGCCATCATCAACTTCATCATAATGCCCTAAAAATAAACTTATAAAATGGTAATTTAAAAAAAAATTCACTAAACAAAACAAAGAAAAAAAAACACAAAAACTAAAATAACTCATTCCCAAAATATCATCATAATACATAATTGAATTCTCCATGTTTCTGAATTACAAAAACACCGAAACAGCTACTTAAGTCACGTATGACCCACGATTAAACTTGAGTACACGAAACTGCATCTTAAGAGACATCTTGAGTGCTGAGTTTGATTTATTAATACGGTATGACTCAAGTGATACGTCACTCTTTAACCGCGTCTTAAGATAGGTCTATGAATCAGCGGAACAACTCAAGAGCAAACTCAAGATTGATATCCATCTTGAGTTCGGTCTATTAATACGGGCCTTCGAGACCACTTGCGGACCCGAGCTCGATAAACTCTGACTGGGTTTCATCAATAAACTCCCCATTGCTTGCTAGGAGCCATGTTCAACTGGCCACTCGGGACCGACACGATAGGCACTTAGGCCTTCAACTTGGCATTCTTTCAGCTAAATGTGCGACGAGTAGGCATTTACTCCATTGCGCACAAACAGTTGCTCCTAGGAATGGCCTGACGGTACAGCGGACCCCTACATCTGTATGCCCAAAGTGGCTATAGTCGGGGACGCTATTACATATATCAATAGGTTTCAGCCGTCCGTGGTCCCATGCCCACAAAAGGCATAAATGATCAGAACAGCTCGTTTCCCTCAATTACTGCTTCACTATGTACAAACGGACTTCAATGTATCACAATGACCGTTTTCCACTGACAAATTCCTTCCCCACCCCCCAGAGAAATACCAAGACGTATTCTTCGGTCACTGCGCGTCATCATACGCCGTGAGCTCGCGGTCGACGCAGCTCGCGATTCTCACCGCCATGGCGCGCGTGCTGGCGCGGCTAGCGGTGCTGGGGAGTGAGCCGATGGACACGGAGGAACGTGTGGTTACCGGCGACAGGGATAAGGCTATAGCGGGGGTCACTGAACAAGTTGCTACTGTTGTCGACTTCACACTTAGTAAGTACATAACGCGCGATAAGAATAGGATGGAACGTTGGCAAAGTAAATCAAAAATGACAAAGAGCTTAATAACGTGGCGACTGTTACCATTAAATCCATACAAACTTAATACCAAAATAAATTATGAAAAATTTAGTTTTCTACCTTAATATCGATATTATTCGGATCAAGATTTTACTTTTAAAGGGTCCCCGCACCGTACCGCAAGGTTTTCCAAAATATTCATTCGAAATGAAATAAAACGGAAAACATTTTTTTTTTTCATTGAAAAATGTTTCTCCGTTTTATTTGAATGTAAATCGCCACGTTCTTAAGCAAGCATCGTTAAAGAAGGAGAAATCGTGAATTGAAGCCCTACAAAAATAATTATTTTTTGTTCCATAATCCAATGCTTTGTCTCTATCCCTATTGAATTTTGGAACAAAACAGCATGTTTTATCAAATACATATTTGTTTCACACTTTTTAAACTTACACGATTTCCGTCAATCATTTTCCGAAACGTCGAGGTAATTAATAAAAATGATTAGGTTATAGGTATCTATAACGCGATCTAGACCTGTGTCTAATAATAATGATACTTATTTGTTTGTTGTTATTTTCAGAGAATAGTAACCAAGTAAGGCACAGGAGGGATGCGCTCAATATTATGGAAATATTAGCTAAAAAATTAAAAGGTAATTAATTATCTTTTACTGCAACTTACTACGTGTCACCATAACACAAGCCTAGATTCTTACACGATGTTGTTCCTTAACTGACTATAATAAGTTTTCCATACAAATAATAAAAAAAATGATATTCCATTTGTATTTTATGTTTAAAGAAATATTTTAAAACAAAAATACATTAACAAAAACAACGCGTTGTCGACACTGAGCGGGATTCGAACCACCCATCTTTTCTCAATCGCGAAGGAATGACTTGAACTCCAGTTAATTCATCAGCGTTGATGACTTGCGCCTTGCTTTTCGTTTTTAAATGATGCGTGTTTCGAATCCTGTGCAGCCAGCCTTTGTTTTTCTAGATGTATTTCTTTCAAATATTTCTAAAGCAAATAATGTTTTCAGATCTCAACAAAACAGAAGAACTGAACAAATTAAGGAGTATCTACCAGACGTACGCACAGGACTTGGCCAAAGACTCCTCGCACGAGATAAGGACAAAGCTGGACAACATTAAAGTTTTCTTCACATAATATCCAACCATTTACATACTATTTATTAATATGCAATAATGGTTAACTAAATAAATGAATTTTCAGTCACATCTTATTGCTTATTTATTGAACTTCAGTTAGAATCATTGGATTAGCAGCTTAGACTGAAATATTAGACAGAACTCTTAACAAACTCGTTTAGTAACGACTTGAATCCTTCGCTTGACTCAAGATTCTACCTACATACCTCCCTCGCTTCACTCAGGATAAGTTATTTATTGAACTTAGGTAGGAATCATAAAATTAGCAGCTAAGACTGTAATATTAGGCTGAACTCTTAACAAACTCGTATATCGTCGCTACTTGAAACCTTCTCTTGACTCAAAATTCTACCTACATACCTCCCTCGCTTCACTCGTAAACATAGAGTTAACTCCTAGAGTCCTTCGCTACGCTCGCTTCACTCATCATCTAATTGACTCAATCATGACATAAAATATATATTTACACGCACAACTTCTTCGCAGGGATAAAGATGCGCCGCCGACATTCTTTTTTACCTAGGCGCATAATCTACAATTATCTATTGTCTACAAATCAAACACATCATTAAAATTATCAGTTCTTACTTTATTATTATTTAAAAAAAAAGAATTGAGCTCCTAATTAAAATCAAATTTAAAAAATCTGTACAATTTCAAACATACAATTTAGTTACAATTTTTAACAGCATCCAAATAATATTTAACAATTTGTGTATATAAAAATGTCACACCTTAAACATAACACAGCACTTACGGAACACTAAGAAACACTCCTAAATTAATATAGGATTTTAAACCAACATTATGGTAACAGTGCCATATTTTCGTATTACAGAGCTCGATATTTTGCCAGTAATTTCAACTAGCTTGTTTAAAGATATGAAGCTCCGGAATAAACAAAAGAACATTGTAAAATCCCGAAACTAGAATTATTGAGCTATCTAATGAATGATAAACAGTGTGGATTAAGTCCACATGATGGGGTGGATGAGAAAACATCGTCCTCCATTTTACATTTTGGGGAGGTACTCTAAAAAATGTATTTGTGTACCTAATACGATTTTGACATGACGAAACTGTAAAAGCCTTATTAATAAACGTGGATTAAGATCGGAGTAATTTTAACATTTTTTGTTTTTTTAGTGTAAATTTTGAAAGTTCTTGTCACCGAAAAAGACAGGTTCTCACTATTCCGACCTTTATTGATAAGGTTATAAAGGTTTCTTGTTGACTACGAAACCCTAAAAAAGTATACATGCAAGTAGTTTATACGTTGTCCATTCATAGTACACGTCTAAATGCTTAGTTTGGGGCTAAAGAGCGCTGTGTGTGACATCCTGCAATATTTATTTAGGAATGTTTCTTTAGTTCAGCTTTTTTCACAAAACTCATCATAAAACATACAAGCAAACATTAATTTCTACGATAAAATAACTAATTTTGTCATTCGGAATGTTCCAATCGATATACTTACAATTTTAATAATACTAAAAAACAATATTTAAGCCTATTTGTTGTGTTTAAAACGATTCATTCATTGAGACAAGTTCAACATGGCGACTGATATGAGAACTTTATTGATTCATAAATTTTCGAATACTGGGCTAGTCCGTACAGCGAACCTAGTGGTTTTTCAGAAAAGACATGCCGTCTTTCTGTCTTCTAAATGAGCATGCTATATCTTAGACCATATCATCACTTACCATGAGGTAAGATAGTGGTCAAACGCTCGAATATCGTTTAAATAATAAAAAAAACGGGGCAAGTGCGACACTCGCGCATAAAGGGTTCCGTACCACTATCACAATTGGATACGGAACCCAAAAATGGTTTAAAAATCAATCAAACTATTGAACCTAAACAGCGTCCTTACTTTTAAACGATAATTAACAGATGACTAATAATCATATTTTGTCACATTTTCGCTTATGTTGATTATCACTCACCAGAGCAAGACAAAACATTAAGCAATACATAGAGTCGCTTGTAAATACGGCTGTAAGTTATCAAAAGTGTGTCTCTGTCGGGCAACTTTGTAACTTCATGTCACAGTAAAAGACAAACGATACATAGTATAAGCATCGGTTGATCATCGTTTATAAGTAGTGGGTTGGTTACATATTTATTTCTCACATAGATTGAGATAGAAATCACTTTTAAATTCGTTGTTCAGATATTTATAATTCTATAATTTCCATGCTAAATATTTACATGATTACACCCCTCTTTTTCTGTTGGAGGTTAAAAATCTAGCGCAATTCAAACAAAAATCCAAAAAAAATGTTCTATTATTAAAATTATTAAAAATTATTGATTGATTTCTGTTTCAAGTTTTCCCGACACTTTGGAGACTTGTTTTTTTTAAGAAATGCTTTCCAAAAATTTGCGCCCAACTAGACTTAAACTCTACTATTCCTCTACTATTGAAAAGCATTTCTTTAAAAAAAATGTTAATTGTTAAAAAAATATGTCAATTCTTAATTTTTGTTTGTGTATAATTTTCGCCTATAGATTCGATGCGAAATAATATCTCAGGCGTTGTCAAATATAGGTGACAATACAACGCACTGCCAAAACTGCTATAGCTAGAAATATAATATTAACAATAATGAAGTCCCACAGATCAAACAGTTTTTCAGACATTGTCTGGCGACAACAGCGCTGCGTCTGGTGAACTTCTATCGTGAAAAGGACTCTACTAAAATATTTTATAAACACTAAGGTGGGATTTTAATAGAAATTCCCACGGCATCGGGATCTCCGCGCGAGGTGCTAAGATAATTCCTATTTTTAACTTTCATGTTTTTTAAGGGGGCTTTACACATGACTCTACATACAAAACTAAAATAAAACATCTTTCCACTCCTTAACATTTACCTGATACTGGTGTTTTCTTTTGTGTGAACAAAAAACTAGCCCTATACTGTTTTTCATTTTTAAATGTAAATATTTGTTTTTTACTGAAAAAAAAAAGAAAAATTTTCAGTCTAGTTCTCTATGAAGCTTAAAAATACACGATGACACTTACACTTGACACTTTACCTAAAACAGACCACACCTACAGCACACATGCACGAATTTCTTTATATGGGTGCTGTAGCTGTGGCCTTTTTTAGGTAAAGTGTCAGTATAAGTGTCATCGTGTATTTTGAGCTTGAGGGAAACACAAAAAAACACCAGAATTACATACTGTTAAGTGATGGAAAATAGGTATTTCTGTTTACCTTCATTGTATGAAGATCCCCCGACTCAATCACCTCCCCAATAGTCCTTTTAAGCTACATAGTAGAAAATAACCATTGTAGACGATTTTAAACCTACATGGTTGTCTTCAGTTTTCACTAATACAATTATTAAATAACGGGGTATAAACAAGGTAAATACCCCGTTATTTAATAATATTTGTAGTAACCATGGTAGGTTGAATACATTCTAATGTTGTGTGTTATTCGATACCGTGTGCAAATATCATGACGAGGCCGGGTTCCACCATCATATGTTCGTCCACGTGAGCGTTATCGCATTGCAGCACTAAGACCGCCTGCTTGCCCGGCACTCTTTTGCATACGTATTTCTCGTATAACCTGAAATTAGGATAAATCTCGTTTAGATAGATATATTTGTACAACAAACAATGTAGGTAGGTACAGTTAACATACATTAAAAGTGTCACAAATACACAGAAAAATTATAACTAAAACGTTGAACAAATGGGCGAACGTATCGCTAAAAGCGATTTCTTCCAGGCGACTTTTGGATGGAAATAAATACAATACAATAAATAAAAGTCATTACAGAATACTCCCACTTTTTTGGGGTCGACACAGTAGGTAAGCATCAACATTATTGACCAAACCTACTGAAAATAGATTTAGCAAAACCTTGGGACCAAGGAGTTTACCCGCCAGCGCACAGGGAGAACTCTAGGTTCTCTAGCTTTCGACGTCCACGGGAAGAGAGGGTAACCTTATTCTATGCCGGGGCTACATGGCAAATCGTGGTACCAACTTCATTATTAAAGCAGTCCCGCGATTTCGCCCGCGTAAGTCTCGATCCCATGGGGGTATCGGTATCATAAATACCTTATGTTACTTCTCAACAATGTAGCTTACTATTAGTGAAAGAATTTTTGAAATCGGTCCAGTGGTGTTAAAGATTACCCGGAAAATACATACATACATACCTTTACCAACGTTATCCTCTTTAAAATATTAATTATAATAAAATAAATAAATGAAATTATGTCAACAACACACAGCGCCATCTAGACCCGTTGTAAGCGACTAAGCTTGTGTTACGGTGACTAGACAACGGATATATTACATATATTTAGTTTTCTTTTGTAAATACAAATACATACATACATACATGTATATTATACATAGAGGGACACCCAGACCAGACACAAATATTTATTTTTAAGCATAAATACTTGCACCCGGCGGGAATCGAACCCGCAACCTTCTGCATTGCAGCCGTGCTTTCGCACGACGCGCCACTGAGGTCGTCAATAATATATTAGTATAGATAGATATGAACCTTCTGTTATTCTGTCTCGTCTCGAGCGAGGAGAGTCCGGGCGGCCAGCGCCGCTCGTGGCAGTTCTCCATCAGGTCGTCTATTATGTGCGGGGGGCAGCCCGACTCCGACAGACTTCGCTTGATCATCATCTGGAAATTTATACCCATCATCAACATCATTCACAACAAGATACAAATATATACAGGGTGTCCGGAGACCAGTGGATATCCCTGCACGGGCGGCTGGCGGGGAAGGGTTGGCTGCCCAGAATACTTTTTTTTTTCCTATCTTAAACGGTTCGAGCTGTACGTCACTTTTTAGTAAAAATTGAAAAATGTCTACTTTTTTGCACATTTCGGGGCATCACGTCCACAGATTAAGCGATAGCATTTTTTTTTTCGCCATGTGTTCACTTCACTAATATTGATGTTTGTAAATCACCTTAAATTTTTTTTAATACTATAGTTAGTAACTTACAGGATGTCCCCAAAGATAGATTTAGTTTTATAAACTTTACTTTCTGCTAAGTTTGAGCATCTGTGGTGTAAAAAAAATTATGAAACCTGTCTGGCCGACTATTGAAAAAAATTGTCTATTTCATAAGGATTCTATAACAATATTATACTAATAACTTTTTGTCATAAGTTACTAAGCTAGTGCTATAAATGCATCGAAGGTATCTTTCATGAAAAAATTGAAACAAGTATTGTACAAAAAAGGACACTTATTAAGATTTAATATAGAAAATAGCCTTGAGCTACATACAAAAATTAAAAGAAATTTTTAAGATTTAATATGTCATAATGTTACAGCAAATGCTCAAATTGTCCTCCTCTTGCCCTTATACAGGCCCTTAACCTTTTTATAAACGATCTCTTAAGGACATTTTTTTCTCCTATTTGTTGTGCCGCTTCGTGGACGCGTACACGCAGGTCTTCAATTGTGGTTATGTTTTTTTGTATACTTGTTCTTTTAAACACCCCCAGTAAAAAAAATCAAGTGGATTCAGATCAGGCGAACCTGGAGGCCACAATATTGGACCTAATCGGCCAATCCATCTTCTTGGATCTCTTTCATTTCAATAGTTTCTCACTCGCACGGCATAATGTGCAGAACAGCCGTCATTTAAAGCCACATTCTTCGCCGGATCGCCAATGGCACCTCTTCGAGTAGTCTCGTGGATATATTTCGCAAAAAAGGATTGTGAACAGCCACTGCGGAAATGTTTTACCGAAAACTCAATTATGCTTTAGTTAGGCAATTTAATCGTCATTCGTCGACTTCACCTTTGCAACAGTTCGGCTCGTGACTGCATTCGCGCCACACGCATTCACATCAGACGCGTAAATTTTTATTTCGAATTTCGAGCAAATACCTACTAACTCGCGCTGCGATTGCCTTTGCTATGGCACCGAAGAAATGTTCAGGTTGCAACAAAAACATAACTCAAAAATGTCCAGGTCTCGAGTGTAGTAGATGCAATAAGTCTGTCCATGCCACGGCCGGTTGCGCCAAACTAACTAATAAGCAGCTGGCAGTTCTGCGAAATGGAGATGGCCTGGAGTGGAGCTGCGAGGAGTGTTTAAACAACGTGTCGAGGCGCTCTTCTTTCTTCGTTACTCCAGACGAGAGTTCCGAGGATGAGGACCAGCCGGCGCGGGCGGCGCTGATCAACCAAAAGAAGCTGGTAGATAGCATTACCCGAGAAATGCGGAAGATAATGAAGGCGGAGATAGGTGATCTTACTGTGGCGGTAGAAAACATGAACGGGCAGATGGGTGACTTAGAAGACATCGTGAGGAAACAGGAGAACACGATTAAATCGCTGGTGAACAAAAACGTCGAACTTCTCAACAAAAACAAAAGCCTGGAGCTCAGGATATCAGCTATGGAACAGTACGTTAATGAACTGGATCAGAAGATGTTATCCAGCACAATGGAAGTAGCCGGAATCCCAGAAACTGCGGGCCAAAACGTTGACCAGGTGATGGAAAAAATTGGGGGTACTTTGAAGGTAGATATTAACGATATTGTTACTGCGCGTCGTATGCCTAAGCCTAAAGATAGACCACAGCCGGGCCACATAATAGTAGAGGTGAAGTCCAATGCTGTACGCAAACTGTGGTTAAATGCTGCCAAGGAGAAGGAAATCAAGGCCGGGGATATCATGCCTCAGTTACCTAAGGAGCTAAGCTCACGTAGAATCTACATACGCGAAGCTCTCACTCACCGCACCAAAACCCTGCTTTATAACGCTCAGCAAAAACTTAAGGATTCCCACAAGTTTGTATGGTGTAAAGCAGGAACGGTTTATGTGAAGAAAGCTGATGACAAGACCCGCCCTCACATAGTACGTTCGTTGGCGGATGTTGAGGCTCTAGTACCAAAGAACTAAACTGTATACCTACCTAGCATCTACCTACTTAGTTATTATTTATTACAAAGAAATTGATAATTACTTATTATATCTTTCCTTAATTTCCTAAATAAATACTTAAATTCTATCTTTATAAATACTACCTAAATAAATACTTATTTAAATTTTTAAACTAGTACAGATAATGGTTAAAAATAATAACCTAGACTATAGTAATTCTCACGAAATATTAGACTGTCCTACAGTAAATTCATTCATTAAATGTTTACCCTCCACAGCTAATTGTGACTTGTTTTGTATTCACGTAAATATCAGGTCCATGATCAAAAACTTTAATAAACTTCTACTAGTTATTAACTCCTCAAGTATAACTATCGATTTGGTTGTGATAACGGAAGCCAACATTACATCTGTCACAAGTAGATTATACAATATACCTGGCTATAGAATGCATACAGAGTTACGTTCCAAACGAACGGGGGGTGGTGTTATTATATATGTAAAGAACTTCTTAAAGTTCACTCCAATATTAACCAAAACAACACACTTTGAATCTATAGTGGGTACACTGATAACTGCGAATAAAAACACTGTAACACTGTGTGCATTCTATAGACCCCCTGCTAACAGCAAACCACTATTCATAACCGAACTACACGCTCTTATTTGTAAACACCAGACAGCTAACACTATCATACTTGGAGACTCAAACATTGACCTAAAAAAAAATAGTTCCATAAAACTTAATTACGTCGACTCACTTTCCGGGCTCGGATTCATAGCAGGAGTTACTGATTATACACGCATCGAAAAGAGATTAGATATAGTAACTAAATCGTGTATTGATCATATTTTCACGCGCTTATCCACTATGAATCCGCACACGGCAGCGATCGACACTGTTCTGGCCGACCATCGCATCATTATAGTTGCCTGCGAATGTTCTCGTTCCTCTCGTATACAACGTGTCACGGGAAAGGGTCATTTTAACTATTATAATAGAACCATACTGACTACGGCGCTTAATAGTGTCGACTGGTCAGCTACCAAAGATATGTCCTGTCCAAGCGATATATATAAATCCATTAAATCAAATTTTGATACGGTTTATAGTAAGTCATTAAAACAAAAAACTATACAATCAGGTAAACTAGTTAAGCAACCTTGGGTGAAAGATTATATGTTAAAATTGACAGATAAAAGAGATAGTTTATATAATAAGTGGAGAAAGGACACGACAAATAGCTGCCTTAGGCTAGAATATAATAAATTGAGAAATAAAATACACCGGATTCTCGAGTATAGTAGAAATAAATGAAAATATTAGGAACCCTCGTAATCTATGGAAAATTTTAAATAATATTTGCGGTAGAATTACTAAATCTATAGACGATATAGTAACAAAAGCCTTTGAAAATCAGAAACTTAATAATACTACAATTTCTAATATTTTTGCTAAAGAATTTAAAAATGCAGTTACAACTATTCTCCCGACATGTCCGATCAAGCTACTAAATGAACAAGATTACTCTAATCCCGCAGATTTTAGTTTACGTTTCAAAAAAGCTGAACCAAAAACAATACAAAAGATTATAAGTAAGCTAAATAGTAGAAAGGCACCTGGAAGCGATGGCATCAGAGTTATGGATATCAAGTGTATTGCTGAGCAAATATCTTACCCGATTTCACAATTGATAAACACTAGTGTCAAAGTTGGTGCGTACCGAGACGAACTCAAACGAAGTTGTGTTCGTCCAATTCACAAAAAGGGCAAACAGGATGATGTCAGCAATTACCGCCCTATCTCTCTTCTACCCTCGCTAGATAAAATCATAGAAAAGTATGTTAGTGACGAGATCCATGCGTTTTACAAGATACATCATTTGATCAGTCCCAATCAATATGGCTTTCAACCGTTAAAGAGTACTACGTCTCTGCTCTCTAAGTTCTCTGACGACGTGAATAGCCAATTACATGATAGGAAGCATGTTTTGGCTCTCTTTATAGATTTTTCTAGGGCATTCGACACGCTGAACCATAAAACTCTATTGACTAAACTAAATAATACTGGTATCAGAGGTCCCGTGTTGAACTGGTGTCAAGATTATCTTACTAACCGTACCTACCAGGTAAAAATAGCCGATGCAGTTAGTGATACCTTTGCAGTGACCGAAGGAACCGCTCAAGGTTCGGTCTTAGGGCCCCTCCACTTTATTGCTTACATTAACGACATGAATAATGTTCTGAAATTTTGTTCGTCCTATCAATATGCGGACGACACCTGCCTCGTAATAGCAGCTAAAGACGTAAACAGTGCCCTTAAACAGCTGCAACAAGACTTTGATGCCATAAATAGGTGGTGTCATGATAACGGACTTGTTTTAAATGCCTTGAAAACGAAAATGATTCATATTAGATCTCCCTATGCAAGAACCTGCAGTGACGTTACCGACAAATTGAAAGCACATGACCATCACTGCCTGCACTCAAACGTAAGCTACTGTTTGTGTCCAACAATTGAAGCTGTGAAAACACACACGTACTTGGGTCTTATTATAGATAATAACTTTAACTGGTTGCCGCATATTGATAAGGTATGTGAAAAACTTAGAGCATTCTTAGCCAATATCATTATTATTAGGGGTAGGATACCGTACAAAGTATTACGTATGCTGTACAACGCGATAGCTGATTCGATTATAAGTTATGGGATTTCTAGTTATGGAAGAACCTATAAAACATACTTAGACAGAGTACATGTTTTACAGACTAGAATCCTTAAAAAAATTGTATCTCCTAAGATTAAAAACCAGTATTATGACAATTACAATAAACTATTTAAACACTGCAATACATTACCTATACATCACAAATTCGAATATAATCTGTTGAAAGAACAGTTTTTTAATACTGACCTACAACAAAACATTGAACATGGGAAAACTACCCGCTCAGTAATTAATAGAAAATTAAAAATAACATGGGCCCCGAATAATATTTATGGTAAGAGAACAGTGAAATACTTACTTCCTCGGTTATTAAACGATCTGGAGTCTGATTTCAGAGATTCTATTAGCTCCAGAAATATTAAAAGGAAGCTCAAAGCTCTTTTTATTGACACCTTATAGGATATACAGAGAAAGGACTGAATACTCCGGTACCCATGGTCGCTCGGCGTTCGCGCGGTTGACCGCTACCCGTTACACGTTGTACAGTGGCGCACTCGGTGTGGGCGATGTGGGTAGGTGACGATCATGCTCCGACCCGAGCGGCTCCACTCGATGCACTCTCACTAACTCACACCACTAACATTACATCACACTAACAAATGTATGGCTTTTGTTTTTCGTATATATTTTTATCAAACAATGATGCAAAATACTATCAACTTTAGAATGCTTTTTTATTTTTTATTATTGATTCCTATTAACTACGAGTACTTACTTTTTCTTTTCTTATGATAAATTTATGTGAATGCAACCAAACAAGTTTCATGATTTGGAGAATAAATAATTTAATATTTATATTTATATACAAACTTTCTAGACTACAAATAACATTTATACCTACCTATACTATGTACTTACCTTAGACTATTTGAATGCGGTCACGTACCTAACTAAATTTAGCACGCCAGACAAATCATCGGGATTTATGGCCTGCATATTGTTTTATAAGCTAATTTTAAGTTGTTATAAATAAATTAAAAAAAAAAAAAAAAAACCGAACGATATTCATATTATGTTTACGATACACGTACCAATATCATCAGCGCTGCAGCGGCTTTTTATGGAAGATATATACCTCCTCGCGCTCCATCTGGTCGTCACCTGGGATATATACCTGCAAGACGTCGTCAGGCGTGGAGATCATGCCGCCCCAGCGCGTGACCCGCGCGCGGCCAGCGAGGCGGCCCACCGCGCCACCTCCTCGCGCTCCATCTGGCCGTCACCTGGGATATATACCTGCAAGACGTCGTCAGGCGTGGAGATCATGCCGCCCCAGCGCGTGACCCGCGCGCGGGCCAGCGAGGCGGCCCACCGCGCCACCTCCTCGCGCTCCATCTGGCCGTCACCTGGGATATATACCTGCAAGACGTCGTCAGGCGTGGAGATCATGCCGCCCCAGCGCGTGACCCGCGCGCGGGCCAGCGAGGCGGCCCACCGCGCCACCTCCTCGCGCTCCATCTGGTCCGCCACAGCGCGCATCGCCGGCGACGACACGCGCATCGCTCGCATGAACTCCTGGAACGACAAACCCGCAGGATAGTAGCGTACTTGCGCATACAATCTTAAAGTTAACGTTGGAAATTCACTCACTTTATCTGAATTCTATAGTACTATACTGACTTTTGCCACCGTCCCAACGTAAAACGCACGCATGCCCAAATCGGCACGAGGTAGCTCTCCTTTAAAGAATCTAGCATTCACACGACACGATCGGTTTATAACTGATCCCTGACTGTTGCCCCTGGGGGTGGTCTCACTGTACAGCGGACCCCTCTCTTTATACCCTTGCTGGTCATAGCTGGGGACTGGGTTTGCGTCCCAACGTAAACCAGCTTTTATCTCTACTACGTATAGGTCATTCTACAAACGCAGAGTGGAAAGAGTTTCATATGGACTGTACTGAGTACAGGAGACTAGTTGGGACTCGTTCCACTATCCTTCCTACTTTCATTTGTGACCAACAAGTCAAGAATTAGGTACCTTCTAGAAAGGTGAAAACACTTAAGAGGATAGTCTCTATTTTCTTTCTCCATTCAAACGTAGTTTAATTTTTCCTCCCTGGATAAAGACATTAGAGCAAATATGTTTATGCCATAAACCTTATATCTGTCATGACTATGCATCTACCTTTTTATTTTTTTAATATTATTATTTTTTAATATTATTTTAATTAGAAAATAAAAAAAATAACAAGGTAGATGCATTGTCATGCATGACAGATATAGGTTTTATGGCATAAACATATTTGCTCTAATGTCTTTATCCAGGGTGGAAAATTAAAACTACGTTTGTATGGAGAAAGAGAATGGAGACTATCCTCTTAATAACATAAAGGTAGATAGATTTTAATATTTAAAATAGAAAGAAATGTAATTTTATGAATTTACTAGCTACGTCCCGGGGTTTTCACCCGCGTAAGTCCCAGTTCCGTGGAAATATCGGGATTGAAAGTATAATAATATGGTAATAGTTATTTGTTATGCAAGGCTTCAAAGTTGCGTTGCGAGGGTTTCAAAGGTACGAGATGCAAAATAACTTTGCTGCCGAGTGAAACACACAATTTTTTACCTCACTACAGCGAGGAAAACGCTAGTTGCATTTTTCCGGTATAAAAATCAATTCGGCACTATGTAGGTACCGTTTTTGCACTAACTCTGCAGTTGTTAAATTCATATCTTCATCGCTGTTGGACTCGCTCATATTTAATGAAATTACGTTTCTTCAGTCCAGAGCTGCCATCTGTGCGATTATTTTATTATTTTAAATATATATTATGTGTATGTATCTTAGTCTATAAGCTTGTGCTTAGTGTAGAACTGATTTATTATGTAATTTGAGAAATGTTTAATAAGTTTCATAATAATAAATAAATATTGTATTATATGGTAGTATTGTATAAAAAAATGAGGTATATATTTTCGCTCTCCCTGAAACCTACTTAACCTGCCTTAGCAAAACTGATAAAGATCTCTCTTGCCTTGCCAAACGGATAAAGACCACAATGACCAAATTGCCAAATTCTGGCGTTTACGGATTTTTAGGTCCTTTATCCGTTTGGATAGGACCAAACAGGATAAAGGAGTAATCAATTTATTTTCGGATAGTTATAGTCGTATTTTCTGACGAACGAAATGTGGTCGATTGAGTAGTGTTAGTATGTACTAAGAACGCATGCGCCTACTTGCTACCCTGCTGCGACGGCCTATTCTGAGATATCAGGTCATCAAGATACATAAAAAAGTTCCTCACGTTAATACTCCAAGCTGATTTACACGTATATTTTAGGAAATGTACTTAAAAATAAGTCGCCAATACTTCCATACACTTTTCGTCGGCCGTATTGCTTTGCAGTCGCTTTAAAGCTCCTAAAATAATTACTCGACTTCACGTAAATTCTGATGCTTCACTTTTATATAACCAGACAACTATTTTAAAACATTTTACAAGGAGACAGACCGATCCAGGCGGCCAATCATCCCCTAAACCCCCTTATGCCTTTGCGCTCCTAACCAAAGAGGCATTCAAATTGAGTTATTAAATGAGTAGTGTTTGTTCAATACGAACACTACGCATGTTTCGTGTTCCGTGATCTTATTCGATTGTGTGGGCCGATCCCGGCGGCACTGCAATGCCGGGACGACCCGTGACGGGAGTGGAGCGAGCTCCGAACATCCCGTCGTTTTACAAAAATCAGTTTAATATACTGGTCCTCCAATGGAGGAACTTTCAGATATTAAGCTGAAAAGAACAGATACTACACTTTGATCTTAGCCAAAAGGCCAGAAGCGATACCGAAATAAAATGTACGAGCCGTAGTCTACCTGTGAGAGCGAATAACGATACCGCGATTCAGAAAACGACAGTAAAAGTTGTACCGCCATCTAGCGGCACCCTGCGTAAACTTATACCTTCCTTTATAATCATCTAAATTGGTACCGTAAATTGAGGAGTTTTTTGATGACAAGGTACTTTCAGGAATTCCCATTAACTGTACCTAGTTTTTAGGGGTCCATTTTGTAGGTAAAAGTCCAAAAATTAGTAATTTACTACATTCAGGAATACTTTTCTGCTCATCATTTCGAAGGTTCTTATCAAATCTTCACTAACAACTTTAAATGGGACTTTCCAATACTTTATTAATGTAGTTTATAATAGCTAAAATGTACCTACTTATATGGACTTGGTCAGAAGTAACAAAGTTAAAAAAATATTTCTACTTATGGGATACTTATGGGTATAGAATCCTAACAATATATTAACAAAAAAATTGGGCCTTATCAAGTAATCATATACTTCTTTTTCTTTTCGTATATTGGTATGGCTCACAGGTGTTAGTTTTTAGGTCGCCCTAAAGCCTCTAACTAGAAAAATAATGTAGAAATAATACATAGGTTACTTTTTATCTTGATATTCCCGTGGGAAACCGCGGGACGCTTCTTTTCTTATCATAAACGTACCTTCAACAAGGCCAACTCTCGTTTATGTTCATTGATGACGAGCCGCTGCTCAGCCAACTCCTGCTGGTAGTCGGTGAGCTTGTCTTGCTGTGTGGCGATCAGAGCTCGCAGCTCTCTCACGCAGTTGTGTTCCGCGAGCTCGTCCTTCGGGATCACTAGGCCGCAGCCGGCCTCGCATGGCATCGGCCTTTTTGGGTTGTATTCACCTGGGGATTACATTTAAAACTAGTTATATTATATTATGTTATGAAACTAGATGAAAATATTATTTTAAGGGAATACCAATAAAACATGGGTTGTTTTACTGCAAGTTTTCTTACGTTTGTAAGTACAACGTACATATATCTCAATCCGAAAAAGACTATTATTATAATTTTTTTGTTTTATTTACAGAATTTGGAAAATTTAACTGGACATAGCTGCAAAAGTAGCGAAAAATATAATAACCGCGGTAATATTTCGCGTGTAGGGGGTAGTGCACCTACCCATTGGCATAATGAACCAACATAAAAAAATCACGTTTGTTGTATGGGAGCTCAACTTAAATATTTACTTTATTCTGTTTATACTACATTTGTTGTTATAGCGGCAACAGAAATACATTATCAGTTAAAATTTCAACTGTTTAGCTATCACGATTCATAAGAGATACAGCCTGTTGACAGACAGACAGACAGTGGAGTCTTAGAAAAAGGATCTCGTACCCATTGGGTCCAGAATCCTAAAAATGTATAAGAGCCATTATAATTAACAAACAGTCTACAAAATTCAAGATGAAACGAGAGACCGTTTGAAATATATAAGTTAGATATATTATGAATGTGAAGAAACGAGACAACTTAATGAATATTAATGAACCTAACTCAACGCTAGATTGTGTAACTAAATCTTTTCATGGTCATGTGTGTGTGGACTGACATGGTTTCCTTATCTCAAGGTCAATATTTTAATTAAGAAGGGGTCCAATGCAGGTACAAATCTATATTTAAGAATGTATTTTTAAATGTTAAACCAACAAAAGGGATTTTTTCGTATTTAAAAGACGTTATTCCAGTCTAAAATTCAAGTTTCAAAGATATAATTATAATATTTCTTTTTTATTTTTCGCTTGTGACATTATGGCAGCGCACTCGCCCAGCAAGCAAGGGGCATGGATTCGAACCCCGTCACGGGAGTATTTTTATGATACACTTTTCGTTGTGAATATTTGTAGACCGATTGTGTTCTATAGATTTTGAGTCTGACTGGATTAGAAGGAAAATCAAACTTTAGCAAGCAATATTGCCAAAGACGATTCTAAGAACAAATGACACATAAAACCTACTATCTTACTTCTGACTAATATTTTATTGGTGAAAGTTCGTGTAAGGTGTAGGTATGATAAATATGATGATGTGTGATGGTTGCTCTTTTACGTAAAAACTGCTCAACCAATTGCGATAAAACAGATGGTAAGTAGATAGCTGGAGACCTGGAATAACATCACCATGTATAATTTAATCCGATATTCCCACAGGATCGGGACTTACGCGGATGAAACTGCGGGGCGCTGCTAGTATACAAATAAAATAACAATAAAAAGCGTCATTCCAACAATATTTGGGCCCCAACACAACAGAAAATATTCTGATAAAGATCATCATCAGCAAAGCGATGTTCCCGGTCCGGTTGGCACCTTGCAGAACTTTAATACTTACATTCAACTAAATGTGAGGCCAAGGAGTCCAGTTTTAGGATAGAATTACATCCATGTGGTGCATTATCACAGCTTGTAGCTAATCTGAAACACAAACACAAGTCCTTTAACAATTAACAATAGAGGATATTAACTGATAGGTACCAACATTAAAACCTAAACATTTATTGTTAAAAAATGTTTTCATTAATCAAGCGTTATTTAAGCTGGCTATGAGGCATTATCTAACATGTTATATGCCTGCCTGTGTTGCTAATTTTGTGGTGAAGTCTGTTGGAAAATGCTAACTACCGTTTTCCTAATTATATAGGTTTAATTTATTGCAGAGTTACACAGAAGAACTATTATAAATTATAAATAGATATTTCCTTTTTTATATATTTGTTCTGATAAAATGATAAAGGTTGATCTTAGCTGCAGCCATTGGATCTTTGATGACTTTTGTCGTGTGATGGGAAAATACTAGTCTCTGAAACTTATGCAATTGAGTTTGATTCATAGCATTAGACAATGTCAGTACCTATTATGATTTATTACTGAAAACATAAACTTTCTATAAGTAGGTACTTACATTAATTGCACTTATTTACATTGTAACATAGTCTAAACATCAAGGTAGAATAATTTAAAATTAACACTACCTTTATGTACTACTAATAAGCCCCGGGAAAAATGTAAATAATAGTTTTGAGACTAAAATAAAAATAACTAATTCTGACTCGATTTCAAAGTGAATACATAAACAATAAAATGTTATTTTATGACTTAAATTTAAATATTTTGGGGCAATAACATTTGAAATGCAGATAGAATTCATCATCCACAAATATTTAAAGACCTAACTCGGAGCCAATTTCAAATTATTCAGATATATCTCAATATTCTCACAATTTACATGAAACAACACTTATAAATATGCATTTATTTCATGGCTCAATGACATACAATATTGATAACATTTTGCACAATAGAGTGCATGTTTTGGACAATTTATTACAGAAAAAGTGATTATATGGTGCTGATAAGCGAGCATTGTGTAAGTTTGTACCTATATTAGGTACACCAATGTTTAATTACATAAGACAGTACTTATATGTTGGTGCATGAGTATGACCCACTAAGAGGTCGTAAGTACAGTACATAGTAGTTATGTAGGTTACGAAATGTTCACCAAACCTGGAAAGTAGGTTGCGCAGTATCCTAGGAACAGGTCTAAGTTGACTTGACGTGACTGCCTGACGGTCTACGGGGCAGGTAGGCTGACGGCTGATCCACTCAGTAATGCAGGCTCGACAAAAGGCATGCTCGCAGGCAGGGGCCTAAAACAAGAACGAAACTTACTCTACTGGTACTTAGGAAAGTCACAATTGACTACAACATGATTTGATTGGTACAAATTAAGAAATTAGGGCAACTTACCTGCAACGGATCCTCAAGAACACCAGAACAAATGGGGCAAATAAGTTCTTCGTCAACGTCGCCCTGAAACCTCTTGATATCAAAGCCCATGTTAAATATTCACTCCGAAGTTGATAAACATCTGTGAACTGTGTTCGTAGTGAGATTCAGATTACTTTTGCAATAAAATTCAACGAATCGAGAAAGAAATAAGAAGGAAATAAACAAAACTATTGAGATCAATCAACTTTTTCCTTCTCATTCGCACACAATCTTTTTTCTCTTTCCATGACCACAGATGATGAAATAATAATATGTCAAGTTGGTCCACAGATTATTGCAATCTTGTAAAAATCGACACGATTTTAGTCGATTATCGAGAGAAACATCTAAGCATCACTAAAGAAAAAACCCAATTGTCTATGGTTAACCAGTAAGTGTTGCCATTAAAATAAACTTTTTACCACCAGTTTTCTATTGTAATTTCAAAATTCAAAATGAAAAAATCTTTACTCTCGTACTTAATTAGTAATTATAATTAACTATAAAAAATATATATACGGCAAACCTGATTCGTAGAAAGCTGAAATCTGGAGATAGTGTTCCCTAAAATAATACTAGCTGACCCGGCGAACTTTGTTACTGTGCGTGATCGTTCGCAGTGTAAAGGACCCGAGAATGCTAACTGCATTACCCCGTTGCCGCGTCGCGTTGTATGAATGCAATAATCCTTTGCACCGAGGTATAATATTTTTAGGAGGATCTTTTTAAAATGTGTTCACATGTTTATCTACTACTACTATTATATACATATAGCTACAGTTTACTATAAAGCTCACGACAGACACTTTACCCAAACAATACCTACCCACAGCACAAATGCACCAATTTCTTTATAGGTGTAGGTGTGATCTGTATAAGTAAAGTGTCAGTAAACAGAAATCGCAATAACATATTATTTTAGGGTATTACCGGCTGATAATAACCCAGCTTTATTAAATTGCCCTTGATCAACCGTAAAGTTTTCGTTGCCTCTAAGTAAAACATCAAAGTTTTTGGTAAAAACAGATTTGCTGGTAACACTATTTCCTTCATTTGCCAACGAAATCTGCCAATTTCTTTTTTCTGACATTGTAAAATGGACCCAGGCCGAGGGTGCTGATAAGATTTTATTAATTTTTTTCTTTTAGTTTCAACAAATTCAGCAAAATTCTATTACAAAATGAGTGTATTTAAATCTGCGATGGGCTACTTTAGCTCAAGCGGGGCTAACGGTGGAAGTGATAATGATTTTGTTGGTCAGTTTGTGGAAATTGGTAACATGAAATTGAGAGTGAAGAAAGTTATAGCAGAGGGTAAGCTGATGATTTTCCAATACATATTTATTTATATTTTGATACTGCGCAGCTTATTGTCCTTAAAAAGTAGTGAAAATCGATATAAATCTTGTGAAAATGTTCAGTAATTGGCTACGTCATATGGGGGGCGGAAGGGCGCAGGGCCTCGTACAGTAGAAGGTTTTAGGTCAAGTTGAAGATCCTTTTCAAGGTTCAATCTTATTATTGGTCGTATGATAACAAAGGTTTCTTTGTTTCTTCTTCTAAAAACTTGATTTTGAAATCATTAAATTTTATGTCAATAAAGATTTGGCAATATTTTTTCTACTTATTTTCATTATCAACTTGAAACGGCGGGTACCATCGCATTGCGACTGTTATTAAGTCTTATAGGTGGAAATTATGTGCCCTTACCCACCCATCTGCCCTTCAAACCAGTTAAATTCAAGTTTCAGTAAAAATACTGAAAATAGATAAATACTGGTCATCACTGCACATAAAGTTAGTCAAACTGATCTATTGAAGTCTGTCTTACCCATCAATTTCGTCAATTCTAATTTTTATCCAGATCCCGTGGGAAAATTGGTATCTAAAGTAGCCTATGGTACTCCTTGATAAAGTTGCTTTCTATTGGTGAAAGAATTTTTGGGATTGGTTCAGTGGTTTCAGAGATTACCGGGACAATACATACATAAATGTTACCAATGTTACCTCTTTATAATATTAGCTAGTTGATCTACACACATGACCTGTGGGAGGTGCTTAAGGCACCATCCTGTGGATTTGTTATACAGGGTGAGGGGAATAATTACCTTGGAATTTCACAGCCAATCACCACTTTGTCCAAAATTTAAAGGCACTGAGACCAGTCACTGGCCTCAGATAAACTAGTCATAAGGTGTATCACCAAGCAAACTTGTCTTATGATAACTAAACTTTTCTGTCCCATATCTACTTGGGACAGAAATGCTGCAAGTTAGAAATCTGTATTCTATTGGCGGAAATTAGGCTTGGAACTACTGGTTAAGTAAACTGCCTCTCACATATTTTAAAAAAAACCTTATCTCATGGCAATCTTTATAAAAGGGCTAGGCTGGTTCTCTCACTGGCAAAGGGAACCATCACGCTAAAAAGATCCAATTTACATAGGTTTATTTGCGGAAAACGAGCATGTAATTGTTTGCGGAAACAATAACAATTATTATGTATTCTATGAGTGAAACAGCGTGCTTGGCTAGCAATCAAGGGGTTGCAAGTACAAGATCCACCAAGAATATTGAACTGGTTAACAAAAGCACTTTTTCTAAAATACAAAAGAAAACTAAAATCAATCTTAATTAATTACTACATCAATTATTCAGTCATTACAAGTTTGGTTTTAAGGTATCTTGCTGTTTGAAAAAACAAATTAAGTAACTACTTGTTTTAAAATGCAAATATTAGTGTCATACATAAAGTAATGATCAACTACCTTGTTTTTCTTCCTCGTGGTTTCACCCATGTAAGTCCTGATCCCAAGAGAATATCAGGATAAGAAGTAGCCTATGTGATCTCCAGCCATCTGCTTACCAGGTTTCATAGCAATCGCTTCAGTAGCTTCAGCACACAAACTTGACCTTAGTACAAGAATATATGATTTTAAACTTACATGGTTATCACTACAAATATGATTGAAAAACAGGGTTATTAACCATGTTTATATTTGTTAATATCTATTTAATATCTGTAGAATACAGAACTTCCCAGCCCAGAAAATAGCATGTCAATATATCATATTAAATTTATTAGACAGCGGAAATCTAACACTACAGGCGAGTTTTTTCTCACTAAGCCACAGAAGTCATCATTAGTATTGGTATATTAGTATTCAGTGGGTAGTCATAGTACATATTTAAACTCGAAATAGCCTTCCGGACTACATTACATTATGTAAATAAACAGACCAAATGCTAATTGCCATTGAGTAGGTCTAATTGTAATCAATTTGTAAAAGTTCTATTTTCCGAATCGTTTCATACTGAATATTTAATTAGGTGTAAACTTGGTATAATTGGATGTTATCTTGTTTCACCCAGTGACTTTTGATCTGTGCTATATCGAATAGTAGAAGTGTAACGTAGAGTCGCCCGACGAAATCGCGATCCCTTCGTACCTCATAATGTAATTAAGACGAAACGGTGTGACTGTAAAATGCAGAAGGTTGCGGGTTCGATTCCCGCCGGGAGCAAGTATTTTATGTTTAAAAAATAAATATGCTTCCGATCTGGATGTCTCTCTTTGTATAATATGTATGTATTTACAAAAGAACAATAAATATAAGTATAATATCCGTTTTATAGTCACCATGGTAGCTTGCTTATCAAGTAATCAATTCATGGAGCGAGATGCGCTGTGTGATGTTCACATAATTTATTTATTTATTTACCTCGGGATGAAAAAACCTAGCATGGTTACTGGTTAATCAATAGCACTTTCTGTCATTTTCTTCGTAATCAGCACAGTGGTTTCAGACAGAGCTTATTAAATACAATCTTTATTTCTCTTTATACATAAAATCATTGGCGTATTTACTATACAACCGGCGGCGGCGGCGTTTGGCCAACCGCCAGGCGCTAAAGAAGGACGGAGCGGCGCCTCACTGCGGAATTAGTTTGTCTTATCATAAACGATAGATGTGACCACTATCCCACCGCCACCCACTTAGACCGGTGGGAGGTAACTGGTGACACGACGCGGCCGAAGCCTCTCTCCAAAAAACCCTCTGTAGTCGTTCTTTTACAACGGACAAGGGATACTGTAGCCATATTCTTTCAGACCCGGACAGGGTTAGTTAGTTTCGCTAGGCCTTTTCCGCACTTAGCCTCACAATTAGGCCATTGTACGTGATTTCTTAGAGGGGTTAAGCAGTAAGACGCCACGGGAGCCTACTCCGGATTGGCGAATATCCCATGTCTTCGGACCGTAGTGAGTTCTTCTAGGACACGTCGGTTTACTCACGATGTTTTCCTTCACCGTAAGAGCGATGTTAATAGCGCACTCAATTTTTTCTTATGAAAATGACATTGGTACGCGGTCGGCCTGGATTCGAACTCACAACTCTCGTTACGAAAGTCGTGGTATCTACCACTAAACCAACACCGCTCTATCGAGGGGTGCAATGATGTGAAAGATGTGATAGTGAAGACAAAATAATCAACAATTTTCGATGAACCCGCGAAAGTCGCGGTATCTACCACTAGACCAACACCGCTCTGTAAATACCCTATTATTAGGGTATTAAGTTTATAATTGTAGTGATTTCTGTAATTTCGCCATTCCTAACACTGTTTTTTTCTTTCAGGTGGCTTTGCCTTCGTATTCGTTGCTCAAGACGTCTCAACCGGTACAGAATACGCCTTGAAAAGGCTAATGGCTGCCGACGAGCAGGCCAACAAAAACATCATCCAAGAAATTAGTATATTGAAGAAGCTATCGGGTCACCCAAACGTTATTAAATACATGGCTGCCTCGTTTATTGATAAGTCTAAAACCTCCCACGGTATGGGGGAGTATTTGTTATTGACTGATTTGTGCAGCGGAGGCAGTTTGATGGAGGCTCTACAGAACAGAGGGAATGCGTTCCCTCTGCCCACGATATTGAGGGTGTTTTACCAAACTTGCAGGGCGGTGCAGCACATGCATGCCCAAGTACCTCCTATAGCTCATCGAGATCTCAAACTAGAAAATTTTCTAATATCTAATGAAGGTATTTTTTTTTGTCTATTTACTGATTTCTCTTGTTCAAAGTATTGCAGGATGTTGTACGCAACGCTTTTTAGCCCCAAACTAAGCAACTTTGCTTGTACTATGGGTATGTGCTAGTACTAGACAAATGATAGAATACATCATAATACTTTTTTTGTTGTTATATTCATAATTTCATACCATATGGAACACGCACAGAACCAGAAACAAATAATTTAAAAAATGATTTATTTGTTGTAGGTACAATCAAATTATGTGATTTTGGTTCTGCGACCACCGATGTATATACGCCGAATCCCTCCTGGAGCGCTAATCAAAGGAATATGTTAGAAGAAAATGTAAGTTTCATTTATACACACACTAGTTGTGCCCCGCGTTTTCACCCGCGTGAGTCGATCCCGCAGGACTGTCGGGATAAAAAGTGTTTATAATGTTAATATGAAAGCATGTTTGTTACTCCCTCACGCAAAAACTACTAAACCGATTAAGGTGAAACTTGGTACGGTATAACTGAAGATCTGCATTAACACATGGCTACTTTTTATCCCGATATTTCCGCGGGAACGAAACATACGGGGGTGAAACCGCGGGACACTGCTAGTTTACATGTAAAATTTCATATCACCTTCCTAGTTTTTGCATAAATGTATTACAAACTTCCGCAATAATTAATCCAATAAATAACTCACTTAAATATGAATAGGCTAGTCATATTTCAGCCAGCTCAGCCTTCAATCTAAAATAAACCTTATTACCTGTTGCAGTTGGCTCAGTTCACAACGCCCATGTACCGAGCGCCCGAGATGCTAGACACTTGGGACAACCGCAAGATAGACCACAGCGTGGACATGTGGGCTCTCGGCTGCATCCTATACACGCTGTGCTATATGCAACACCCTTTCGAGGACTCTGCTAAACTGGCTATATTGAATGGGAACTACAATTTGAATCCTAACGATCAACGTTACAAATGTTTTCATGAGATAATTAGTAAGTGTTTTTTGATTATAAGCACTGCGGCTTACAGTACAGTAGGGCGTCTATTATCCGAACGTCGACCGAACGACCGCTTAAACGAACCCCGTGCGGTGCGGATGTCGCATGACCTATAATTTTATTTATTACACTAAGTATTAACACTATCAGTGTAATAAATAAAATATATTACTATTAGAAATGTATATTTATTGGTATATTCGTACATGATAATATTTAGTTCCATTATATGAATAAACCGGTTTTCCGAACACCCATGTCTCCCAATTAGTTTGGATAATCAGCGTTCTACTGTATTTCCGGAAGGAATTCTTTGACTTACCCCTCGCTCACTCATCTCAGCGATGTTCAAGGTTGCATCATTTTTGGAAGTCCACTAAAATCCCAAAACATTTGAGGTTTGAGAAAAGTCATAATTGACCACACCAAAATACATTGCAAATGTATTTCGCATTTTTTTTATGGCCGCCCACTTTTTCATCTGAGCGATGTTCCCGGTTGCATCCCTTTCGGGAGCCCGGGCTTATCCCAGCCCCAGCCATAGAAAAGGCATCTTTGACCACATTTCGCATTATTTTTACGACCTGCCTGACATAACCTTCCTTGGAGGCAAGCAGTTTCCTCGTCACCACATGGGGAGAACTTAATGTTCGCTAGTCTCCCTCAGATCACTTAGTCGCCTTTTACGACATCTACGAGAAGAAATGGGAAATTCCAATTCTACGCGGCCTCTAAATATTTTGATTAACGTCTAAATAAGGTCTTTGTTGTAAGGTGTAGCCCGCTTCTAGAAGAGTTCAGAAATCCGCTAAGGAAGGACTTACGCGGGTAAAACCGCGAGATGTAGCTAATGTTCAAATTAAATAACGTAGTATTATAACACCTATGTGATCGATCACATCTCGATTTGTGGGCGTGCTGTGACCACGCGATCTTTTCATTGCCAGCGTGAATTTTAGTCATAATAATTCATATTAATTTAGTCAGTAAGAACTTGTAGGTATACACATAGTACATACTGAATAAAAACAGGTCCGTTTGTCGTATGTCTTGTCACCAGGCTGTGTCTCATGGACAGTGAAAATATTTAAGTGGGGCTACCATAACAACAAACGTGATTTTTTGTTATAATGGTCGTCGTGCGAGAGTCTGACTGACATTAGGCCGGCTTTTTGTATTTAATCTTGTAATGGACATGTTACACACGTCTTTAGGTAGTTTATTGTAATAAAGAGCACGTTATTTCCCCAGTAGGAGCGCACCCGGCACCCGGCACCCAGTAAAGTAACGTGTGCTTCCCGCAGGTGGCTGCCTCTGCGTGAACCCCGAGACGCGTCTGCCCGTGAGCAGCGTGCTGGAGCGACTGGCGGCGATAGCGGAATCCAACAATCTCAATCTCAAGCAACCACTCAAATTTGAGCGTAAAAAAGTTGAACAATCTGTGGCCACTAGCTCGCCAGGTAATAAGAAGTCAAGTAAATATTACACTACCATATATTAAAGGAAATGATCGCGCGGTACTATCAAACTCTTGTGATAACTCATGCGTACACACGCGCGCCGGCGGCGTCGCTCGCGTCCCTGCATCCGGTCACGTCACGTTACGTTACGCGTTGCGTCCATCGTTATATTATGTTGCGTTTCAAACTCGAGCTATAAAATGGTCAAGCATTTTTTGACTTTTTACACTCAAATTTTGTTTATTTAAATCCATAATTATCATTTTTGAGTTGAGTTCCTTAGAATGGTTATCGTAAAACGAAATTGTGAGATTTATTACATTCCAATTGTCGATTTAATCACCAAAAATTTATCATCACCAAAGGTAAGGTTTTCGAACGAATTGTTCCCACGATAATAAGGTAGTATAGCATTTATTTGACTTTAAATATCTTTACTAAATAGTTAATTTTGCTTCGAAGCATTTAAATAATTTAAATTAGGTGAATACGTAATTAGATTTTGTATTTGAAGCAAGAATTATATTTTACTCCAACACAAAGAGGCTCAGAAGTTAACCGATTTCTTTACTTCCGACTCATTATTCAATAAATAATTATACCTAAGCTTTAATTCGATATTTAAGTATTTGTACGAAATATACCTACACACATCACAGCTCTCACATCGGTGTCTACAAGGAGAGATGTTCATTGTACAGTCAGACCTAATCATCTGAGTAATGAACGAAATTTACCAAAAATCAATGTGCATTTATAAAGTGCAAACAATTTAATTTTAGGACATTTTGTCGCTAGATAGAACTTCTCTATAATTAGGTGTAAAACTTGATATGAACTATACATTCCTGTGGTCCTTGTACATGTATAGTAAGCAGGTTAAAAACCCACGTTTCTATGTAGCAGCGCTTTTTTGAGCTAACTCGATTTCGTGATCTATCTCGAATTCGTATCGCTCTGCATTCATGGGGTTGTATTTACTTTATATTTAGTAAATATTAAAACAATATACCCTAGTACATTCTTATATATTTTACTACAAATAGATTTCTAAAATGTACCATACATAAGAGTAGATGAATTATTCCATGGTACTAATTTAGAGATACCATAATTTCGATAAAAAATAATGCAAATAACTTTAAGGTGTTTGATATACACCAGCTTTATTTATTAATCAATTTTCTTTATAAAAAGTCGTTTAAAAAAACTACACCACCGATTTCGATGATTAACAGAATTTGATAGTCTGTTAATAAGAAATCATTACTTATCTTGATTTTATGGAACATTTATTTTACTAACCCTGGTTCAGTCATAAATAGTCATAATTATTAACAACGGCGGCCTGGTAAAAGCACTCATTCATTATATACCAACGTTATATTAACATATATATTTATAACTATTGGGCTTTATTGTAATCTGTGTGTATATATATTACTATCTAGTCTTTGGCCTTAAATTATTATCCAAATACAAATTATAAATTGTTGATTTAATCAATAATTAGTAAAATCCCTGACAATATGTTGAAATGATTAAAACGAAAGGTACAATTATATTATTAGAGTATTTTTAATAACAAAAAAATGTTTAAAAAATCATATAATTGTCATGTTCTTGCATTTCTAATGTATATTGTCATGTCATGACATTTATTTGTCCATTATTCTATCGTGCATTAATATCGTTAGACATAATGTTCAAGCTTAAGATAGAGAAATAAATACTTATATTATTCAGCATTTATTTGTTTTTTATTTACGAATATCAAGGATTTTTAGGAGAGTCAATAGAGGCGGTCGTTTAGCAGCCATTGGATTTGTTGGGTAATTTAACTTTTATGTTTAAATGTTTACTAATACTGTGGTTTGCGGCGGGCACACGCATTAACTATGCACATGCACTGAGCTAATTTAGTATTGCTATCTCATATACAATGTGTTTCAGAGAATGTATGTAATAAAAAGGGCTAATCTTGACGTGTATGTAGGTCAAGGTCAAATACTTTTATTCTACGACTTTAGAAAATCCTAAGTAGTATTTTTCTTTTTTTGATAATGCATTTCTCCTTGTAAAATATTACTAATAGTTTTGAGTTATGCTTTCTCAAAAGTATCTTTATGATTACCTACAAAATAATAATTCAAACTGAATGAACTAATTTAGCCAATGGAGTCTAATCTAAAGGACCTAACCTAAAAAAAAACAAAGAATTTCCGAAATTAAAGTAGTAAACTTAGTTTTTTAATTGTAGGCTACCATTTGGCACATCTTCCTAAAGAAAAACCGGTCAAGTGCGAGTCGAACTTGCGCGCCGAGGCGAGGGTCCCGTATGTACGACTGTATGCGAGTCTGTAATTGTCCAGAAATTAAAGACCCTTCTATTGTATGGGTACTCATTCAAACCAGACGCCTACTTATACTGGTTCTAAGTTTTGTATGGGGACACCTTTTAATTTTCAACTACCAAAACGTCAGATCGTAGTCTAGAAATACAAAAACGTATTGTGAAACTTATTTGTCTTGACGTCTAGAGTAAGCCCCTTTCGGATCGCATTACCTTACCGAAACACATTATTTAACTTTTATTAACATTTGAGTCAGTAGTCATTTGAAACTAACTAGCTTCCACATCTTCTAATAAATTTGACATTACCTATATCTATAATATAATAAAATGAACTTATTAGCCATGTAACCATAAATTATTATTTTAATCTAAATTCTAAATAACAGACTGTTTTGTAAGCTCTCCGAATAGCTACTAGCATTGAATTTATTATCGTATTTTAATCTAAATAGGTTAATAATAGATGATTAGATTAAATTATCGAACTAATTAAGTAGTAGGTTTGTCTCGAAATACTGGAAGGATTACCTAATTAGGGCATGTTAACTGAATTCCTAGTCTTCAGAATTATTTGACGTTATGTTTATGCATGTCCCTCCTATATTTAGATGAGCTTTGTTCCTTTCTTTTGAATGACCTCATTGCATGTACGTGTCTAGTAGTTATGAACTGTCGTGCCTCAGATATAAATTGAATGATTGGACAATATAGTCACTTGCTTAGATCTCGGTACTTGATAATTCCGGGATACAAAGTAGCCAAATGAAAAGATACATACAACAAGTTTTACCAAAATTGGTATAATAACTTGAGATACGACATTTGCAATAAAATATTTTCTCTTTACAATATTTCTTAAATCTTATTTGAACGTATTTGGCAAATGGATATATTCTGTCATATTTGTCCCAAGTTAAAAATCAAGTTTATTTATGATCCAAAATGGTAGATGTAAAGCGGATACTTTTTATAATGTTGTCGTGCTCAGAAACATATTTTTAAATTTAGTTTGAGGGCTAATACAATATTTTAAATAATGTCAACTGTAACAATAAACGATTTTTTTTCTCATTAATGAATTAAAGATCGATAAAATGATTTTCTTTGAACCTCCGCTTTAACATAGCGGTGCACTACCAACTTTACAATACGGACAATACCGCCGAGTTCAAATTAAATGAAGCCTTTCTCCTTTTAAGACACGATTAATTTCTTTTCTTTTTATTTAAGAGGCACGATAGTTCAATTACTTATTAAAATGATTTACCGCTATACATACATATCACATTTTCTTTTTTCATTTTAGGTGTTTTCAACTTTTTCGGGTGCCCAATAGTTTTCTCGTTTAAATGACCAGCGCATGACAAAATGATACTTGAAAATGACACATGCATCGGCCCGCTTGCTAACCCCGGACTTGCTCGCAATGATGAGTATTCATTGTTTTTATTTATTAAATAAAACATAGTATTAATTTATTTGTTAAAGGCATTGTTAGTTTTTGCTGCCCGCTGTTTTTATAAACCAAATAACGTTTTTGCTTTTACATATAGCATAGAATATTATACAAATTTAAACTCGCTTTTCGAATATTTTGTTCAAATAAAAATGTAATTTACATTAAGAGGTTCTGTCATGCTTTTGACGATTTTAAATCAGACAACCGTGTGATATACAACAGACGTGATTTACAATCTTAATCAAAAAAATGGTTTTTATTTTCATATTTGACTTATTATAAGTATTAAAAGTGAATGAATAATGACAATAATAATTAAAATCTCAATTTTTTTCTATCATTTAAAAGTTTTTAAGACTTTTTTGTATTTAAAATGTATTGTTTACATTCCGATAAAGGTACAAATACATATTTATAAATAAATAAATTACCTAGTATTAATTAGTTACCATTTTTGTTATACTATTTTTTAGTAATATCTAGTACTTAATTGCTTAACAAATCCAAATGGCTGCTAAAGTTACCAACTAAAAAGTTAAACTTTCCTAAAACCTCATTTTGAATTGAACCGTTTTTAAGGTTGTTATTTTCAGTTTTAAGGTGCTATTGCTCTAATTTAAGTTTTGTATTATCAATGGGCCCTTTATCCTTTTAATTTTCAGACCTTAGTAATATACAATATTGGTGAAAGTTTGTCTGTTTGTCAGTCCTTCACGCAAAAACTACTGAAGAGGTAACAATGACCCTCAGCATGTAGATACGCAGGGCTCACCGCTCAACACAAAGGCTTACTATAAAAAAACCTATACTCTTACAAACTTATTCGGGTGACACCACGGGCTCAGCTAGTAATATGTTTTTAAGTATTTTATTGTAAAATCAGTAATATTTAACTGTTTATAGGTTTTATTAAGTTTTAACTGTTTCTTTTTCTGCTATTATGTGTGTATTGAGCAGGGTCCAATTGATATTTAAAAAAAAGCCCCAACTTTTCTTATTGATATAAAGATGCCAATCAGTGGAACAAATAAGACAAAATTAGTACTTATTTTTTAATTAATCAAACCCTCAAATCAAAATACTTTTCATACTTTTTATTTGTTACTATACACTAGTTAACTTTCTTGTTTGTTTGTTTTTTGTAGCAAAAAAGAAAATCATGGATTGGTTTATATCCTTATCAATTACTGTACATTCCAATTTGTACTCAAATTAGTAAAAAAGTTTTGTAGGAATTTTATGTCCATTTTTACAGTGTGTATTAGATGTTCCAAATTATAATTATTTAATTACCTATCTCAATATATGTATAGTTTTGTGATATTTTTTTAACATTTCGGCGAATTTAGAGATGAATGGTGATTACGACAGCCGATTTAGGTTTTTTGTCTTTGGATGACTAGTTTTATTAATATTTTTCCTTCTTCATACGATCAAATAGAATTAGCTAGATAGTTTGAGCACTTAATAATTTTTGCCTAAGTTTTACGAGTCGTGAAGTGTTATAGAAAACTTGTAAATTATTGTGTTCTACTATGCCTGTTAAATATAATGTCTTAGAACGCTTTAAAAGGTCAGGTATGAAGTTTTTTGTTATTGTTTTGAGCGGCTATAATTTTATTGTTTTTGTATGAATGAACAACTCTTACATTTTGACGAATCTTTTCAAGTTGTATTATTTGGAAGTACGAGTACCTATAATTGGGTATAAGTACATGCATTCATTTTTTAACTATTCCTTTCCTTGGCGTGTTAAACACTTTTCAAAAATAGATCTACTTGACACTTACTTTATTCTAAACTAACTGACCCGACGAACTTTGTTTCTCCTTAGAGGGGAAAAAAGTATCGTATGTCCGTCTCCTGGTTCTAAGTACCAATATATTCAGCCAAATCGGTTCAGCCGTTCTTGAGTTATAACAAATAATAAGTTATGAATCAAAAACTTCAAAATTAAAAATCGGTCGTAGTATTCCCCATTCAGATCAAATAATTTAATAAATAATTAGCAAAATATTATAGTTTAATTAGATCTTTGTACTGTTAGTTTAAATTCAAATTTTAAATAATATTAAAAATATATTGTTAAATCATCACATTAGATATTTAAAATATTTAATTAGGTACCTATTAAAGTTTCAAGCAATATATTTTGTTACTCTACTGTAAGAAGAATATGTAAGATATTTAATTAAATATTAGAAATAAATGTCGAATAAATATGTTTAATGTGTTTTTGTAAAACCGAAGCACCTTACGTTGAGAGCCAAAGCATGAAATGGTACGTTAGATCTTTATTTCGAAATAGTTTATCTAATCCTATAAAGATAAATAAGTTTAATTTAATGATGGTGGGTTTCTCGAGGGTTTTAAAAACTGTAACGATTTACTTTCTTAAGAAATAGATTCTGAACTTTTTGATAGATGTCCTATATCTATAGCATGATTTTTTAAAATTATAAACTATAATCTGTCGTTTTGGCTCCATGTTTTTGTCCTTTTTTTCGGGATATTGTGTCAATTATCTCAAAATTAACGTTCGATAGAAATTTATAGAATTTCACAGTGCCACGCCATCTATCGAAGAGTCCTCAAACTATTTGATAAGAAAACTCGTCTGAAGGTCGTTAAAAATCGTCGAGTATTAGTCCCGATTTTAGAAACACATCTCGAACCATTCTCGAACATACTTTTTAAACTTACACGATTTTCGTCCATCATTATTATTAGAACGACGGGTCTAGATCGCATGGTAGATAATTCTAGATTGAAATAACCTCGCATTTCGGCAACGGGTTCCAGCGGCAGTGATCGCAAGTAGACACACCCGTAGACCCTACAAGACCCGGCTGTGGTCTAGACCCATAGTTCCAAATAATAATGATGCACATGTCGATCGTGCATTAACGTTTTTTCTAACACTAACAAAATTCTGACCACAACCTTTGCAAATATTTGAGCTAGAGCGCTGTAATTTGCACTCTTTGCAAGTTGAGTTTTGACACTAAAATCGGGACTATAAAATAAACATTAAAAACAGAATTGAAATTAAAAATTAGACAAACTTAAAATACAGTCCAGTACAACCAATTAGTTACGAAACAACTTCCTAATAACTTTGTATTTGATTCCAGCGGTCAAAGAACCTCCTCCTTCAAGCCAGGAGGTTCCCAACTCGCGACCTCCCGAGCCGAGCCGGCCGCCGCCGCCCGCGAGACCTCCCGCCGCCCCTCACTACCAACCTCCTTTGGCACAACCTAGTTCGAACTCGGGACTGTTTTCCTCTATAAAAGGGGGTGCTGGAAGCTTCTTTAAGAATCTGAAGGATACGTCTTCGAAGGTTATGCAAACTGTTCAACAGTAAGTATTAATTTTTGTATTATTATTGTTTATTATTTGAATATTATTATTGTGTTTTATTATACTAGCGTTAGGTCCAATTCTGTGAGAATGTAGAATTAGTCTTATGTTCAGTACAATCTGGTTTAGTGGGTTCTGGATTAATGTAAACGAAAATTGCGATAAGAATCCTCAGTCCCTTAAAATTACAGTTAAGGGTAAAATCTACCTATACTAATATTATAAAGAGGTAAGATTTGTATTTTTGTGTCTGTGTGTGTATGTTTGTTATGAATAAACTCAAAAACTACTGGACCGATTTCAAAAATTCTTTCACTATTAGAAAGCTACATTCACCCTGAGTAACATAGGACTTACGCGGGTGAAACCGCGGGACGCAGCTAGTTCAGTATAAATCCTGGAGTCCAGCCTTGTATATCAAATTTCACCACAATCGGTACAGTAGGTAGGGTCTTGTTGCTTGAACGAGTCTTCTTCTTTTTCCTCAAAGAAAATAGCAAATATAAATACAAACACACAACCTTTAATATTTATAGTAAGTATTACTAAGATAAGATTACGATAGTAAGATAATAAGTTAATCTATTCGCACAGATAAATTGCTGGAAAGTTGTTTCTGTAAACAGAAAAACATACACAGTGTTTAATTAGCCAAGACGATGGAGAGATCGTTTAGTCGAACGCCATGGACGCTCGCCCGGGAAGACGCGAGATCCAATCACGTCGCGATCGATTTTTCAATGATAAATTTTACTTTAGAATATTTCTACGGTTTCAAAATTGCAAATTTTTGTTCTAGGTCGATTGCCCGAACGGATCTGGACATAAGCTACATAACAAGTCGTATAATTGTAATGCCGTATCCTTCGGAAGGATTAGAGAGTGCTTATAAGACTAATCACATTGACGATGTCAAGGTCAGTGACATTGGTTTTCTTTGAAAGTTACTTAATACTTAAGAGGGCTATTTGACGACCGAATCGATGCGTGTTTCTCTATAATATAATACTGTAACCTTCAAAAGCTGAGTCAACGCATTGGATTGTGAATACGGCTTTTAGTGTGTCGTCTGTAAACTTTTGTGGCAACATTGTGTGGCTTGTTCACAGAGCTGCAAAGATCGTTGACCATTACCATTAAAGACCTACTGATAGAATTGACTCACAGTTTTCTTCAAAAATCTATCTAAAAATTGACAGAAAAGACTAACCTGGCGCCAATTTGCGTAAGGACGATAATGATCACTATTGTAACAGCATTAGATTTAAAAATAAAATTGTTGAATTACCCTGAATTTAACCCAATTCAGGGTAATTCAATAATTTTATACTCGGCCAGATTTTCCGCAAGAAATCTATTAGAAACGGTTATTTTCTGTTAAATATGTCTATAATTATTACCCCATTGATTTAACAAGTTATTTATCTCCAGGCGTTTCTCGAAAGCCGTCACCCCGGCGGTAAATACACAGTAATCAACGCAAACCGCGGCGTCCGCAACAGTTTCCCGCGTCACGTGACCGTGATGGACGCGTCTCACGCGTTACATCCCACGCCCATGTTGCCGCCGCTCTATAACGTGGCGCGGCAGATGTACCAGGCGCTGGGGAGAGATGAGCGTAGCGCTGTCGTCATCACGTGTCAGGTAAATACACAGTAATCAATGCAAACCGCGGCGTCATCACATGTAAGGAATTATCATCATTTCAGCCCTTAATTGTCCACTGCATCACATAGACATACGACGCAACAAACAGCGATCCCGCGAACCCCTCCATCCAACGACTTCCCGAGACCGCTACAATATCGTCGGTCTACCGAGTAGCTGGTCTCCACTCCGTCTGCATTGCATCGTGGTCGTCGCCACTCGAGGACCCAGCGGTTATCAGTCCGTCAAGCTACATTGCCAGTTCAGTCTGCTAATTTTGAGACCACATAGCTCTCAACTTTGGTTCTCCTACGAATTTAGTTTGGCTTAATTACTGTGTGCGGAAATACACAGTAATTAACGCAAACCGCGGCATCCGCAACAGTTTATCCACATCACGTGGTCTATAACTGGTACGTTACTTTCCAGGACGGCAAGCACCACTCGTGCCTGCTTCTCTGCGCGTTGCTTCTCTACGCGAAGTTGGTCACGGTACCGGAAGATGCGCTACAAATATTCGCGGTGAAGCGCTCTCCCATCAACATACCGCCTAGTCAACTACGATACTTGTATTACCTTAATAATATAATTAGGTAAGTATTATATTTTATTATTTTATACTGCTCATGGTGGGTTTAAGATACCCTTAACTTTGATTAAACCATGGGTTTTAAATCTATATGCGTAACATTAAACTATGTTATCTAAATGTATGCTTTATTTTCAGGCCAGAATCAGTGTTGCCGCATTTTAGGCCAGTTTCTCTAGTTTCATTAACGATACAACCAGTACCACTCTTTACTAAAGCCAGGTAAGACTTGTCTTTCTAAATACTAGTTTACCATAAGTAGTATGGTCCAAATTTATCCAAAATGTTGTTTTACTACGATTCACTTTATGACACAACCAAAGGGCCTAACCAAAAGGCTAACTAAAAGCAAAAGGGTTAGGTGAAACCCTTTGGTATTGGCGGTTCTAATTCTAAAAACGTCTCCATTGGTAAAATCTCACAGGCGACTTAAATTTGATTTATCATTGTGAATTACCCATTTTATATATAAATTAACATTGTTACAGAGATGGATGTAGGCCGTACATAGAAATATATAACGAAGACAGGCTTCTGTTGTCCACACTGCAAGATTACGATCGGTTGCATGTCTTCAATATGGCGGAGGGAAAGGTAACTAATGAAAAGATGTTCTTTTTTGCCTGTTTGTGTGTTGTTCTCTTAACGCAAAACCTATTGGATCGATTTCAATAAATGACCGTAGCTTAAAAATTGGGCTATAACTAAGGCTAATTATTTTTATTCAGATTTCAAGTCGAGAGGTATCTGGACGATTTTAGTAGATAGATATAATATTTCGGGGCAGTATACGTACCACCTTCGTACGTGACGCAAGACTTTGCGGTGCAACTTCATTTCAAAATCGATGTAAAGTACATTTTACTAGTGTGTACTCTATTACACGCTAGTGTAGCTTTCTTTTTCCGTTTCATATATTGTATATGAGAGAGTGTGATACGCATGCACGCCACGCCACGCGTTTAAGGCTACCCGGCTTTAATAGTAGATTGTATACCTAGCTGAGAAATGACTATTTTCCGGCGAGGGTGTTTTTTGAACCCAGAGAGGAGCGAGGGATTTTTAAGTAGAATCCTGAGCGAATCGAGGGATTCAAAGTACCTCACTCGAGCGAAAAATAGTGTTTGCTCCCAAAGTGAACATTCTACTTCTCATCACCCTCTATAAGAAACTGAGTAACCTACTTTGACCATTGTTCGCGTCTGACAGTAACTACCATTTTCCACCAATAGCTACCATTTTTCACCAAACCTACCAATTTCTACCAACCATACCATTTTTACCAAAACCTACCATTCTGTACCAAAACCCTCCATTTTACCAATATTCTACCTGTACGGTCGAACACCCATCGCTCACCTATAAGACATGTGTTGCTTAACCTGCTCGGTCTATCACCCATCTGTCCCATCACTTACCTATCAGACACGCAGTACGGTGATAGGAACTCTTTGTTAATTGAAACTTTTTAAAACTATTCACTAGTATTCACATTCCAAATTCAAATCCTTTTATCGCCCTGCTAACAGGGAGGAAAAACGCTATGAAAATGCCTGTTAGGAACATCAGCAGCAAAGCACTAGTTCTTGCCCTGTTTACAGGGATTAGACTAGCTCTTTTCGAATAGATGGGATGAAAACACTTTTTTTCGCTCGAGTGAGGTACTTTGAATCCCTCGATTCGCTCAGGATTCTACTTAAGAATCCCTCGCTCCTCTCTTAATTCAAAAAAACACTCTCGCCGGAATAATAGTCTTTTCTCCGCTAGGTATACAGTCTACTATTTTCCATTTCATATATCTATATTGTATATAAAAGAAAATAAAGTGACAGCTATGCACGCCACGCCACGCGTTTAAGGCTACCCGGCTTTAAAATTCCTATATCGTATTTATATTGTAGGTGCAACTACCTCTAGACACGACAGTGTGCGGCGACGTGTGCGTGTGCGTGTTCCACGCGCGGCAACAGCTCGGGCGCTGCGTCGGTGTGCGTGTGTTGTCGTTACACTTCCACACGGGGACACTGCAACTGCAGCAACATGCCTTGAAGTTTACTAGGTACGTGTATATTGTAGGTGCAACTACCTCTAGACACGACAGTGTGCGGCGACGTGTGCGTGTGCGTGTTCCACGCGGGGCAACAGCTCGGGCGCTGCGTCGGTGTGCGTGTGTTGTCGTTACACTTCCACACGGGGACACTGCAACTGCAGCAACATGCCTTGAAGTTTACTAGGTACGTGTATATTGTAGGGGCAACTACCTCTAGACACGACAGTGTGCGGCGACGTGTGCGTGTGCGTGTTCCACGCGCGGCAACAGCTCGGGCGCTGCGTCGGTGTGCGTGTGTTGTCGTTACACTTCCACACGGGGACACTGCAACTGCAGCAACATGCCTTGAAGTTTACTAGGTACGTGTATATTGTAGGGGCAACTACCTCTAGACACGACAGTGTGCGGCGACGTGTGCGTGTGCGTGTTCCACGCGCGGCAACAGCTCGGGCGCTGCGTCGGCGTGCGTGTGTTGTCGTTACACTTCCACACGGGGACACTGCAACTGCAGCAACATGCCTTGAAGTTTACTAGGTACGTGTATATTGTAGGGGCAACTACCTCTAGACACGACAGTGTGCGGCGACGTGTGCGTGTGCGTGTTCCACGCGCGGCAACAGCTCGGGCGCTGCGTCGGTGTGCGTGTGTTGTCGTTACACTTCCACACGGGGACACTGCAACTGCAGCAACATGCCTTGAAGTTTACTAGGTACGTGTATATTGTAGGGGCAACTACCTCTTGATTAACTGGATTTCAAGTCGTTCCTCCCGGAGAAGAGATACGTGGTTCGAATCCCGCTCAGTGTCGGTCATGCGTTGTGTTTTTGAAGATGTATTTTTCCTTTAAAATATTTATTTGAACGTCCAGGGCAGGTTTAACCACTTCAACAAAACAATATTTCCTTAATGACAATATTGTAACTCCTCTTCGTTTTAGAATGACATTCAAAAGTGACATACTATTTTCCTTGATCTTTCTAGATCTGAAATAGACGGTATAGACGAGTCGGCGCCAGTAAACGACCATTTCTCCTCGAACACAACCGCCGTGGTCACGCTGGTGGTACAGAACGGCGAGCGCCGCAAGCCGGGCTCGGACCCTTGGGAGGAGGACCACTCGTTCCCCGTGCGGACACCGGATGTCCTGTTCAGTACTACGTTAGAGAGGGATGAAACTATTGATAACTTTGGTAAGTTAAAAAGAAACAATTTTTTTGGTCTTAGATCTTACCTAGATGGTGGTGTTCCAAGAAAGCCGTTCGAAAATTGATCCATCTTTTTTAAAGATGTGTGAGTAATTTCCCGAACAGTTTGACTTTGAAACTGGTGAAGCGACCTTTTTCCTTCTAGTCTCTATTATAGATCAGTCCAGCTCTATGGGTTTGGTGTTAAATGTTTAAAAATTTATATTTTGGAGTTAAAAGCGGGAAGCACTTGGAAAACAAGTGCTGTAATATATTAATAATTATTATGTAGTACCTATGTCTTTTACTAAATAAAAACTATTTATATTACGTTTATAGTATGTATTTAAATAAAGCTAATTTTATTGGATAGCTAACCTTCAAAAGACGCCAGCCTCAGCTCCGAAATCAAGTATGTTACAAGAGTTGTTTGTAGTATGTTTTAGCGTATAGTTCTGGCGTCATCATTGAAACAACATAGTTTTCTGAAATACATTTAACCATGTTTTTTTTTCCAAAATGTTCGTGATTTAATTAGATTTTCATACCTGGAATGTTATTAAAGAAATGATAATGATCGCATGTTCTTTTTTTATCTGATTTAGATTAGTTATGTCGGTGCTCAGATGCGTTCCTTAGTAACCGATAAGAGGTGCATTTTTAGGATTTTACTGTAGTGCTGTTTTTTACTCGACTAGGTACCTAAGCGTGTGGGTTATCTTTAAATAGGTCTTTCAAAATTTTGTTCATTTTGGAAATCCATTTTTCATTTTAGGGTAATTTTATTTATGTGCCCATTACTTGCCAAATGGGTGTACCTAGGTAGTATAATATGAAGAAATTGTAAAGAAAATTATCACATCTGAATAATCTTTTCAAATGTATTTAAAATAAACTAAGGGACGGTTTTGAGTACAGACGTTATTAGTGACATCTATTTTATTTTAAACCTAACATTAAAATTCTTGTCTATTTTATATAATAGCACTTCATTGCATCTTAAACACCTTGTATGACTTAAGTTTATCATGTTTATTTTCTAAAATGAAAAAATATAACTTTAAGTTAGGAATTGGTAGCCGACCACACCCGAACTTCAGGTGATACCAAATACAGACTAATCTCTACTATATTAGTGCACAAATTTCTTCTGATATGTGCATTATGAATAAAAGCGTTATTCTTAGGAGACATAGTTGAAATAAAATTGAATACCTACCTATATACTATTGTCTGCAGTTGTCGTGTGCAGTCGGATTCCAACTATATATTCGTCCTAATTCAAAATATGGGTCTACCAGAATCACTCGGCATAAAAAAAGAGGATTTATGATCTCCATCTGTCATGCATGATCATGTCATTAGTACGCTTAACTCGTTTTGATACATTTTTCCTACCTAAAGCGTCAAGATGGTATCAACCGATTACCCAAGGGTTGCTGTATAAAATTAATATTTATCCTATTTGCCATTAGATTCTGGTAAAAGTACTTTTCGGTTTTCCCATTTCAATAAATAAATATTTAAAAATTCTTTCAGTAACAGCAGACTACCCTCCTCGGGAGGTAGAGCACGCTCCCCCCTCCCCCCTTCCTTCCCGGCCTCCCCCTCCCCGGCCACACCCCCCGGCCCCCCAACCTCAACCCACGGCTGACTTCTTAAACCTCAACACTTCGCACACTTCTGCGGCACCAACCACAGAAGTCAAGAAAGAGTTGAAGAGCGGAGATTCTTTCGATTTCTTCGGAATGATGGAGAAGTCAGATGATAATTTTGGTGATTTCCTGGGTAACACTGCTCAGGATAATGCTAAGGTATGTTTTATTTTTACTAAAATGTAAGTTACTTTAAAAACACCTTGACGTTCTTAAATTTTATTTTATTAGTATAAAAGTTGACAAAAGCTGAGTTAAGTACCTTTGTTTAGTTTTTACTTATGGTACTAGACAACGAATAAACTACATTTAATACTCTTTTTTGTAAATACGTACATATGATACATAGAAACCAGCCAAACCAGAAACAAATATATTTTTTAAATAAGTATAAATGTTTGCACCCGGCGGGAATCGAACCCGCAACCTTATCCATTGCAGTCGGGCCTTCCCTCAAACCGTCATACGACCTATGCAATATCTTGACGGTCATAGACCTAGATTTTATTTACTGTAATTCGACCACTAAATCACTAAGTGTATTGTTTTCAGCCGTTCACCTCCGAGCCAATATTCAGCGACCTGCCGGCCCCCTCGGAGCCGGACAAGCGCAACGTGAACTCGAGCGACCCGCTCAACTTCGATCCGTTCGGTCTCAACGAGCCCTTACCGAAGCAGGAGCCGCTGTTGACTCCGCTCATACAGGACGATTGTAAGTTCTTTACTTGTGACTCTCTGTCCTTGGCTGACCTGCTGAGTTTCTTTGCTTCTTTTGGTATAGGGGTGTGTAAGAGTTTTCAAGTCGCCCTAAGGCCTCTCTTTTACGTGGGTAATGCAAGGTGCATTATTAAGGGCCAAGCGGGCCGGTGTGTTGAGCTCTCTGTCATAGGTTTACCAACCAAACCCCCATGGTGTCCCTCGCTACGCAAGTGTTGAGGCCAGCGGGAATTCCTTGCGGGCTACATCCACTAACCCCGACAGCGGCGGCCTTTAATCTCAGGACTGCTATCAGTAATAACAGCCTTAACCAACTTCTTAACGTGCTTTCCGTAGCACGTAAGAGTTCGGGAATTTTATTTTATTGATTCACAAATCATCGGTCACCCATCCAAGTAACGATCGCGTCTACTAAACTACGAATTTTGTTCGTGTCTGCCTACAAACTTCAGTTGATAACAGAGATTTATCATCCCAGCAGCGCCAACGAGTCGTCCTCAAAGCGTGCCGGTCGGCACGGAAGCTCCCAAGAAGGATCCATTCTCGGACCTCAACCTCCTCGGCGCGGACATCCCGGGCGAGGCCGGCGGGGCGCCCTCCGCCGCCAGCTCCACGCGCGCTTCCCCCGCGCATTTACCGCACACGCCCGCGTTTTCGCCGCACCATCAAGCTGACTACAGGTTAGTCAATAGGAGATACAACCCCTGAAACTACTGATCTTATGTTACAACGTCCCTAACTGTGACCAACATTTAGCCATAAATGAAAGTGTCCGCTGTACCGTCAGGCCACTCCTGGGAACTACCATCCGAGATCAGTTCTAAACAGATCGTGTCCCCAAACGCTAGTGTTCAGTTCTGTATAAGAAGAGCAGCCTCGTGTCCAAGTGACACTACCTGTTGTCCTGACAGGTACTGGAGCAATTAAAGCTGCTCTGCACCAATGGGAGGTACATAGGTTAGCGAGACAGTGTATGCAAACATACAAGCCTTCTGCAACCCTATGTGTGCCCAAAAGTGATGGGACATGGTCGAATAGAAAAAGTTGGAGGCCTCCCTAGATCTCGGATGGTTAAAAAAGGTTTCCGTCTCGTAATGGGGCCATTGCGTGTGATTTTAAGATGAGGGGTTTTTCTCGCTATGTTTTCCTTGACCGTCAGAGCGATCCGGATAAGAAAGGGATTTTCATAGTTCCCAAGAGACAGGTAACTCTTAATGACTAATATTCGACCCACAGTCGTGCTCACTTCGAGCCAGCCAAAACCCCTATGGACGACAAAGGCAAGAAGCCTGCGGACGTGTTCGGAGACTTGCTCGGCAGTCAGGGGTACCAGTTCGCGGCCAAGCGGGACGCGGGGCCCAAGACTATCAACGCCATGCGGAAGGAGGAAATGGTCAAGGACATGGACCCGGAGAAACTTAAGATTATTGAATGGGTCAGTTACTTTCCTTATTCTTTTCGTGTAGTTCCCCTGGTTCTAACACCAGGTTTTCGCCAGCTATCTGAGAAAAAAGACAAACGCGGTCGACTGTTTCCCCCCAGGATAAAGTGCAAGGCATTAATCCAGTGTATTGTATGTGTTACAGACGGAAGGCAAGAAGGCCAACATCCGCGCGTTGATGTGCTCACTCCACACCGTGGTGTGGGCCGAGTGTCGCTGGACGCGGTGTGACATGTCGCAGCTGGTCACCCCGGCAGACGTCAAGCGGAACTATAGGAAGGCATGTCTCGCGGTACACCCTGACAAGGTAAGTGTGTGGTGTTGTCGAGTGTGTGTGACATGGCGCAGCTGGTCACCCCGGCAGACGTCAAGCGGAACTATAGGAAGGCATGTCTCGCGGTACACCCTGACAAGGTAAGAGTGTGGTGTGGCCGAGTGTGTGTGACATGGCGCAGCTGGTCACCCCGGCAGACGTCAAGCGGAACTATAGGAAGGCATGTCTCGCGGTACACCCTGACAAGGTAAGTGTGTGGTGTGGCCGAGTGTGTGTGACATGGCGCAGCTGGTCACCCCGGCAGACGTCAAGCGGAACTATAGGAAGGCATGTCTCGCGGTACACCCTGACAAGGTAAGTGTGTGGTGTGGCCGAGTGTGTGTGACATGGCGCGGCTGGTCACCCCGGCAGACGTCAAGCGGAACTATAGGAAGGCATGTCTCGCGGTACACCCTGACAAGGTAAGTGTGTGGTGTGGCCGAGTGTGTGTGACATGGCGCAGCTGGTCACCCCGGCAGACGTCAAGCGGAACTATAGGAAGGCATGTCTCTCGGTACACCCTGATAAGGTAAGAGTGTGGTGTGGCCGAGTGTGTGTGACATGGCGCAGCTGGTCACCCCGGCAGACGTCAAGCGGAACTATAGGAAGGCATGTCTCGCGGTACACCCTGACAAGGTAAGTGTGTGGTGTGGCCGAGTGTGTGTGACATGGCGCAGCTGGTCACCCCGGCAGACGTCAAGCGGAACTATAGGAAGGCATGTCACGCGGTACACCCTGACAAGGTAAGTGTGTGGTGTGGCCGAGTGTGTGTGACATGGCGCAGCTGGTCACCCCGGCAGACGTCAAGCGGAACTATAGGAAGGCATGTCTCGCGGTACACCCTGACAAGGTAAGTGTGTGGTGTGGCCGAGTGTGTGTGACATGGCGCAGCTGGTCACCCCGGCAGACGTCAAGCGGAACTATAGGAAGGCATGTCACGCGGTACACCCTGACAAGGTAAGTGTGTGGTGTGGCCGAGTGAAAGTATACGAGTGAAGTGAAATTGAAAATTGACTTTTCTTGTTCCTTCCAAATCTTTTATAAAGTTGTTTTTTATTTATTTTCACAGCAAATGGGAACTCCCAACGAGAACATAGCTAAAATGATCTTCATGGAACTCAACAACGCTTGGAGCGACTTCGAAAACGACGCGAAACAACAAAACCTGTTCCAATGATAAGTTATTTACAAAACCCGACGCTCTTACATTCAATGACTAGTGTTGTTATTTAATATTAATCAAAATGAGTATTAATTGGTGCATTTTGGCTTTATTCTTGGGTTAATACTAACTTCGGTGGTGTAACGTTGTTTGTGTAAAATTGGTAGCTCCATTCGGTTTCACCTGCAGTTCTGATACTACCAAATTATCTGATAATTACATGTTTATGAAATGGCTCATGATTATAATGGGGCCGTTCAAGTATTTCGTAATCACGACAGGGGGAAGGGTCTTTGCGTTGCTTGTTTTGGATAACATGGTGGGGGAAATGTTCAACATGATCTAGATTACTGGTTACGTCATAGTCATAATTATACTTTTGGATTCTCTACAAAATTTAGACGACATTGTCTTGATAAATTCGGCTAAATTTCAACTTTTTTTTCATACCAAGAACACTCATTAGTCGATAAAAAAAGCCATAACACATTAAAAAATGTTTGTACCAATGTTTACGCAAAAGCGTAGCGTTTAAGCTCCCATGCTTACGCAAACATTGGAGGGTGTGAAAACGAGATTTGCTTACTATTGCTGACGAGAAATTTGCTTAAGTAATACTTGAAGGCCCACAATGTTATAAGACTCAAGCTATCGTAACATAAAATTTATTCGCAATAGACACAGATTTGCGTGAAGGACTAACAAACATACTTTCGCATTCATAGTATTAGTAGGATAGCGACGAAGTGATATTTCTTTAGGGAATGTAATATAGGGTGGGTCACGCAGTAGGGATTTTAATTAGTGTTTTAAACAAAGGGCTATATTCTAGACGGTTTTCAATTATTTTTTAGTTTTATGGCCACTGGACAGATATTCTACAACTAATAAATGTTTCAAGTATACCTCGCCTCTGTTTAATTTTATCTAAAACGGTTAAAAATTGTTGGTAACAAAGGACGATAGAAGTAAAACCAAAAGACGATCGAAGTAACAATTGTTGAACCGTATTCGGACAGAGCTGAGGCCTACTTGTGGCATTGTCATTGTAGAATATTAGCCCAGGTTTCTTATTGTGTCATCTTCCATCTAGCATTTCTTGAGTAAGTAAGTACATAAATGATATTCCAGATTCTAGATAGAAAAAAATATTAGTTGAGCTAACGAGTAGTTTCATATTTATCTAAATGTTTGTCTGACAGTCGTTACTGCATTATTAAAATAATATAAATATGTATAAATTCTTTATGTAAATTTCTAACTATCGTATTCATATAGACGCTTTATTATATAAAAAAAATTGATCCAAGCAAGAATACTTATATTTTGTATAAATTGAAATAAATATAAAATCCAAACAAACAATATCTCGATGTGTATCCTTCTATATGAATAATTATGAAAAGTATTAATCTGTTAGATATAAAAGTGTTTACACACTGATTGCACAGATTTGTTGTGGGTTTACTCGAAAATTTGTCATTGTAGGTAGATGTGTAAAAAACTACCACTAAAAATTACACAATAAATCCCCAAAAATGACTTGTTCATATTTTATACTAGTTTCATCCTGCGGTTTCACCCGCGTAACTCTTGAGCCCTGCGGATTTCCAAACACCTTTTCGTAGTGTATATCTGCACTTCACAAAAGAACACACCCTCCAGTCTCTAGGAGCAGCGATTTGGGCTGTGCGTGTTCAATTAGTCAGTCGGGTCATTCAATATTATATGTATAGATAGATTGAATGTTTCTTACTCTTTACTGCTGAACCAATGGGAATGGAACGTAGTTGGGAGAACCCAAAGGGAAAACTTTTGTCGCGATTTCCCCACGGAATCGGGAGTGAGGGCGGTTTTAGTGTCCTGCGGATTTTCTTACGGAAAGCAAGATTGCCTTTGCCATTCGTGCGTGCGTGAGCAATATCTTTGGCTAATACGCGTGCCTGACAATTTTGATTGGCCAACTTGCGTGCGTGACCACTTTGAATGGTCAATCGGCGTGCGTGAGCGATTTCTACGACCAATCCCGCATGCCTGAGTAACTTGTATGACTAATCCCGCGTGCATGAGCTACTTCTATGGCTCCTCCGCGTGCGTAATCAATTCGTATGGCCAATCCTGCGTGCGAAAGCAATTTGTATGGCCAATCCCGCGTGCGTAAGCAAACTCGCATTACACTAAAAACGCTACCTACTAGTTAGAAGAGTTCTCGATGAGCGTTATCTCTCAAGCGATTTGTAGTTAGTTCACGGGAAATCCAGCAAAACCCAATATTTAATCGAAATATTTACAATTTACATAGTAAAATGGTTAAGAGCTTATTATGTTAAGTTTGTACATTCCTAATTTAGTTAGAATACGTCGTCGTATAAACGGTTAACTTTTAAGTTTTTGAAATTAAACTCATTTTTCCGGTTTTAATCGTGTTGCTTTGCATATTAAGTATTTTATCCAAATGGAGACATTTATTTTATCCATATCAATGTCTCCATACGTTTCGAGATCTTCCACAGGCGTAGGGGTACAAGGGGGTAAGAGCAACATGATTAAAACCGGAAATATGAATTTAATTTTAAGTTTTTATTATTTTATACCTACTTTACTAGAAGGCATGTAATGTTTAAAAGTAGGAAGAAATGCAACAATAGTTTATGTTTGTAGTTAAGAGATTATTTTTGTAAAATGTTTTTATTATGGCAGTTATTCGTACATTACGAAAACCTTAACATTTTTCATGTTTACATTTACATAATTTCAAAACAAATTGTATTCTATTTTAGTTGTATTTAAATTGAAAATGCAATGGCTAATCCGAGGCAGTTATGTTTAATAGAGTTGCAATCTGTTAAGTTTTTTTTATAAACTGTTGCAAATGCACATGTTATTGGAAGTTTCTAGTCTTCCTCATAAATGTATTTAATCTTTAAAAATGTCACATTTCAAGTTAAAGAAATGACAAGGATAAAACAAAACCGGACGAATTAAGAACCTCCTCCTTTTTTTGAAGTCGGTTAGAAAGAGTAATGCGTTCCTAAATTCGACCGTCGATTGAGGTCACTTAGCGCAAATGCCTAGCGCGCCCCTCTAGAGAAGGGAAAGAAGGGGGTTCGAGTCCAGGGGCATAGAATTTTAGAAAAGCATTTTTTTAATAAATACGTGGCAATAACGCTCCTTGTTGAGCGACGAAATGTGGATAGTAATTCACTTGTTAAGTCGGGTCACACTAAACACGTGGCGTGCATGCGTGTTGTTTACATTGTATTAAACTAAAAGAGAGATGTAATACACCAGCTAGGCTAGCATGACAGGACAAGATAGCGCGAGCCAATCGGCTGCGCTCGGATTCCGACAGATAGGTAACTACTTTACAATGTTTCAATATAATATACTAGCTACGCCCCGCCAGCATAATTCCTGGATTTACGGGATCAAAGTATCCTGTATCCTTCCCCTGGTTTTAAGCTACCTCTCCACCAATTTTCAGCCAAATCGGTTCAACTGTTTTCGAGTTATGAGGTGTAACTAACACGACTTTCTTTTATATATATATAGATGTATGAGTCGCGTTAAGTGTGACCCGGCCTTTGGTAACGTTCAAAAAACTCGAGTCTTTGTTCCCAGTAATAAAAGCATAGCACAATGTACTTACATAGTTGTCTAAATATAAGTTTTTCTTATGTCTCTCGAGTCCTATTAATCGAATCTTATGTTAGATGATCCTAAAATGTATATTACGTTCTAAATATAATGTATATTTGCTTAGAAATTAGCGTGTCCCAGCATTATGATTATAGTAAGTAATTATTGTTCAAATAAATAATTTGAAGAGCATTATTTGTTTTAATTTAAATTACTAATAGCACATTTCCCACTGTAGAGATGAGTAGAAAAAGAGGGGAGGACTTGAAATTTTCTCCCCTCTTTTTACTCCCCGTAGTCATATGTTTTTATTAATTGAGAAAAGTCTTGAAAACTACTAGTTACTAGCTGCGCCCCGCGGTTTCCCCCATGGAAAATCGGGATTCAAGTAGCCTGTCATAATTCAGATTTCCAGCTATCTGCATACCAAGTTTTATCACAATCTATAATGGAGGTGTGAAAAATTGTGTGCATAATAATACATATCCCCAGCCCGAACTGAACCCGCAACCTTCTTACCCTTAGATAATTTAGCTCTATTTATCTTATTATCTCTCTATGAAAATTAAATCGACAAAATCATAAAGACACTATGTTTTACACTATGTGGTAAACACAAATAGCCCTATTAATAAACATGGAGTAAGGTCGGAGTAGTGAGAACATGCTTTGTCTTTTGCTGTGACAAGAACTTTCATAGCCTTATTTATAAACATAGAGTAAGCATGTTTTCACTACTCTGACCTACGCCACGTTTGTTAATAAGGCTATCAAAGTTGACAGACAGAAACAAAAAGTGGTAAAATTATTCCGACCTTCACGTCTATTAATAAGGCTATAAAAAATAATGGTGACTTTAAAATAAAACTAAGACTAAGTAGTGTAGTATTAAGGAAGTGCTACTAACATAGTTTAAGCTACAATTAATAACACATTTCTCTTTTTATAAAATATGTATGTTAGTTTATAAGGTATATGTATCTATGGGCCTTAGTAGCCTGAAATAAATGATTTATTTATTATTTATTTATTTTATTTAAATACTTTTTGAATTTTAGGTATTTTGGTATTTGATAGTTCTCAGCTTGTGGTAAATTGAGGCAAAGGAATTGTAAATATTAGTAATTATGAGACTCAGACATAATAAAATTCTTCCATACTGAAAATGCTATATTATGAGAAAAAAAACTAGGTATTCTAAGATTTAGCCATTTTGGCAGGAAGTTCTTTTGAGATCTAGGAGTATTGGTAAAAGGGTAAAACGAAATTAAGGCGCTCCGAAACCTACTCAAATAAAACAACCCAACTTTGTATCACAAAATAATTTACTTAAAACCTATCAGCTCTCGATCTTAACATCTAGACATCCATATTTCTCAAGTAGTTCTTGCTTCTTCCTTCTCAGTAGCGCCTCCTCTACGTCTTTCTGTGAGGGAATGGCGACGTGTGACGTCACGGGAGCGCTGATCGCGTCCTCGTCTTCTATTCGTTTGTCGTCCGGCTGTTGAGAGAAACAACAAGATATTTAAAGCCGAGTTGAAATGTAAAGTTTACTTGGTAGATGTCGCTACGAGGCCTTACTCGCAAAAGCACGAGGAAATGCTTTCTTAATTTTGACTTGGCGGGTGGATTACCCGTGGCGAAGCGATCAAACCGACTGGTTCGGATTACCAGTAGGCCGCATACCGCTAGGTACGAAAACGTATGGTAGCATTTTTTCAATAACAAAAAAATTCAAATTTTAACTAAAATTGATCTCGTCTTTTAGGTTAATAATTTAAGTTAATAAACCACTTACATCTTCCGGGTATATGTCTTCTTCTTCAGGCTCGTCGTTGTCTTTGTTCTGTTCCTTTTTCTTCTTCCATTCTGCGACAGCTCTCGCAATTGCTGTACATAAAACAAAACATTTCATATTTTAATTACAAATGCTTAAAAAAACTTCCAATGTCAAGAAGCTTAGAAGCTGTCGATTCCTGAGCAAGTGCAAAAAACGTAATAATTACACGACACCGCCATTGCAGGCGCATTGTTTAATACAATTTTACTAGAGAGGGTAACAATGGATTGCTATACTGGCAGAAATAGGTTTTATGGCATAAACATATTTGCTCCAGTGTCTGTATCCAGGGAGGAAACAGTCGACTACGTTTGTAAGGAGAAAGAGTAGCTTTTCTCTTAAATGAATAGCTTGTGTGAGTTGTGAATGGTTAATTACAGTCGCAATAAATACCAAACTAAAACGAAATTTCAGTAATGAAAAAATGCTCTTTTCGAAAAACGAATAGTCCTAGCTCGCCCCTTCTCTACAACGGTCTCTCTCCCGTACACTAGCCAACATTATCTTCCCTCTCCCTCCCGTACACTAGCCAACATTACCTTCCCTCTCCCTCTCCCTCCCGTACACTAGCCAACATTACCTTCCCTCTCCCTCTCCCTCCCGTACACTAGCCGACATTACCTTCCCTCTCGCTCTCCCTCTCCTTGGGCAGCAGCAAGCCGTCGTCGTCGTCCCGGTACCCGTAGTAGTCCGCGTCGACGTCACGCATGAGGTGTCATCTCTCTCCCTCCCGTACACTAGCCGACATTACCTTCCCTCTCGCTCTCCCTCTCCTTGGGCAGCAGCAAGCCGTCGTCGTCGTCGCGGTACCCGTAGTAGTCCGCGTCGACGTCACGCATGAGGTGCCATCTCTCTCCCTCCCGTACACAAGCCGACATTACCTTCCCTCTCGCTCTTCCTCTCCTTGGGCAGCAGCAAGCCGTCGTCGTCGTCCCGGTACCCGTAGTAGTCCGCGTCGACGTCACGCATGAGGTGCCATCTCTCTCCCTCCCGTACACTAGCCGACATTACCTTCCCTCTCAATCTCCCTCTCCTTGGGCAGCAGCAAGCCGTCGTCGTCGTCCCGGTACCCGTAGTAGTCCGCGTCGACGTCACGCACGAGGTGCCATCTCTCTCCCTCCCGTACACTAGCCGACATTACCTTCCCTCTCGCTCTCCCTCTCCTTGGGCAGCAGCAAGCCGTCGTCGTCGTCCCGGTACCCGTAGTAGTCCGCGTCGACGTCACGCATGAGGTGCCATCTCTCTCCCTCCCGTACACTAGTCGACATTACCTTCCCTCTCGCTTTCCCTCTCCTTGGGCAGCAGCAAGCCGTCGTCGTCGTCGCGGTACCCGTAGTAGTCCGCGTCGACGTCACGCATGAGGTGCCATCTCTCTCCCTCCCGTACACAAGCCGACATTACCTTCCCTCTCGCTCTTCCTCTCCTTGGGCAGCAGCAAGCCGTCGTCGTCGTCCCGGTACCCGTAGTAGTCCGCGTCGACGTCACGTATGAGGTGCCATCTCTCTCCCTCCCGTACACTAGCCGACATTACCTTCCCTCTCAATCTCCCTCTCCTTGGGCAGCAGCAAGCCGTCGTCGTCGTCCCGGTACCCGTAGTAGTCCGCGTCGACGTCACGCACGAGGTGCCATCTCTCTCCCTCCCGTACACTAGCCGACATTACCTTCCCTCTCGCTCTCCCTCTCCTTGGGCAGCAGCAAGCCGTCGTCGTCGTCCCGGTACCCGTAGTAGTCCGCGTCGACGTCACGCATGAGGTGCCATCTCTCTCCCTCCCGTACACTAGTCGACATTACCTTCCCTCTCGCTTTCCCTCTCCTTGGGCAGCAGCAAGCCGTCATCGTCGTCCCGGTACCCGTAGTAGTCCGCGTCGACGTCACGCATGAGGTGCCATCTCTCTCCCTCCCGTACACTAGTCGACATTACCTTCCCTCTCGCTTTCCCTCTCCTTGGGCAGCAGCAAGCCGTCATCGTCGTCCCGGTACCCGTAGTAGTCCGCGTCGACGTCACGCATGAGGTCTGCGCGCGTGCGACGCGGCGGCAGCGGCGGCTCCTGCTCGAACAACTCGCGGACACCTGGCAGGTATCACGAAATCATATTATAAATACTAGCTGTATAATGCGACAATGTGAATCACATGATCAATGCAAAAAAAAAACTATGAGTTTCTTCTGTATTCTTCTTATTGGAGGTCGCGTTCCAAAGACCACACTAGAGTGCTGTCTATTTAAAACGATTATGTGATTAACTAATTGAAAAACATATTTCTGAATCTTGAATTTTGTCCCGTGGTTTCTCACGCGTCAGTTCCGAAAACCCTTTAATTATCGGATACCTACGCAATATAAAGAACACACTCTCCAAATTTAAGTTCTCTATCAGCGGTTTAAACTGTTGCGTTGATCAATTATACAGTCTGCCATTCGTAAATTCAAGGCAAAACTTTTTCTTGTTTGGAAGCCTATGCACGTTTAAGTCTTAATTTTTTTTTGACTATAATATGGACAGGATTCAACACCACTCGACATTTTTGTTAAAAACCTGCAAACGCTTTGAACAAAAATAATTAAAGACATTACGTCAGGAAATAATCAACTATAACAATGATATCGACAGGGATTTAATTCAAGTCCTATGAACCTCTTGATAATCTATTTTACCTGGCAAATCCTTAGCAGCTCCGAAGTACTTGTACCCCCTATTCCCCGGCACCTCCTTTCCATCTTGATCCAACATCTTGGGCCCGACGCGCGCGTGGTCCGGCCCGCCCAGTGCTTTGATCTGCACTTCCCAGTGACGTTTCTCACGCATCAGCTTGTTTATCTCGTCATTTAGATCTCGTATACGAAACTCGCCTAGACCGGCTGCGAATTAAATATTAGTGTTAGAAGGTAACCATAATGTATTTTTGTTAAGGTTAAGTTATGCGTGCTAATAACATTGGTCATACGGTGAATAAAAACATCGTGAGGAGATCGACATGTCCTAGGACTCACCACGGTTCGACAGCATTCGCCAATCTGGAGTACATCCCGTGGCGTCTTACTGCCTAACCTGTCTAGGAGGAGGCTCTTGCCCTAAAGTGGCACTAATTAGCGGGCTAACAAAAAAGAGTTATCCACACTACAGAATCTTTGAATTAGGTATACGGAGGAAAATTAGTTTGGACAAGCTATTCTTTAACCGCTGCGAAATTCTGAAATTCTGAAACAGTTGAATTTTAATTTTAAGAAATACATTATCTGTGACAGAACTTTCGCAGATGATGTATTTCTGTTGTCGCTATAACAACAAATACTAAATACAGAATAAAATAAATATTTGAGTGGGGCATACCCATACAACAAAAGTGATTTTTATGTGATGATGGTACAGAACCCTGCGCGCAAATCGCACTTGGCCAGTTTTTTATATTAAATCTACTAAACCGATCATGCCGTTTTATTTGATGTGAATAAACATGACAATAGTAGGTAACTTTAGGATATACCGTAAGCGGGGAATATAGAAACACGAAATCACAAAATTATACATTGCTTTATTTTTTTAAATGTATGAGAGAAAAATTCTACATTATTATTTATGAGACGGAAGCCCTGTTTCAGTTTGTGTTCTAAGGAATTATTGGTTTCGGTTTTTTCTTCCCTTTCTTCTTTTTACCGCCGTCGCCCTTGTTTTTATCTTTCTTCTTGTTTTTACCCCCTTTGCCTTTCGATTTATTAATTTTATCGCTACTACACTGCTGTCCGATTGCCTCAGTTGCTTTCTGAGGAAGCTTAGGTGTTATTAGTTCTATTTCTAAATCAGTTCTCTTGTCTTTGGTCTCTAGTTTCTTACCAATCTTGAGAATAAATATATCGTTATTTGTATTTGGACATTTTTCCATCTCAACTGGTATAGGGCAGTTAGTCGGCGTTACACTAATGACTTTTCTCTTAGGATCTTTCTCTTTTATGCATCCATTGTATGAGTATTTCAAGTTTTGAGATCTATCATTGCCACACAAGTCTCTAGGCATCTCAAATTGGATTTGGTCGCCAGTATTGTATGGAGTATCCTCACAACAACAAAGCTCTTGGATCTTATCATACTTCCCTGTTCTATCAAGTCTATTACTTTTTGGTACTCGAATTTTTAACTCGTTCGAATTCACTTTTGTAAGAATTTCGTCGTATCTCCCCATGCCATCTGTAACAAGCATTTTTGATTAAGCATTGTCTAACTAAAAGGTAGATACGATTATTTGGGAGCTTAGCATTTTGTTTTCAATAACCGAATCAACATTGAATAAACTATTTTGTAAGCTCTAAGACCCAAACATAAATAAAAGAATGCACACATACCGTTAAAAGCATTATTCTTATAACTTTTATAGTAGTTGGTATAAGATGGAGCATCGTGGTGCTTATTTGTTGAGTCGATAGACATTTCTGACATAGGAGTGTGGTTTCTCGCATTACAAGGTAAATGACGAGTTACTGGTTTCTTATCAAAAACTCCCTCGTCTAAGAGTATTCTGTCCTGGTCATCCATTTCTACTTTCTGACAAGAGTACATCGCCATGCCGTTATCTTCTTTCGTTAGCCTCGATGTCTGTTTCGACGTACCACAGAAGGTAGTAGTGATCTCTTTACCTAGGAATGACATTCGTACTGAGATTTCAATTACTCCAATAGAATCAGAAGTGTCGCAATCAAAGGGAGATAAATAATATAGATTTTTTGACAATGGTGTGGACGTTGTGCACAATATTTCGTCATTGGGTTTCTCTTCGGCCCATTTCTTACAGAGTTCGTCTCTGAGCATGAAGAATTCTTTAGTGTAATCCATGTGCGTTTTGGCAATTTTCGTTACACAAGGTGAACAAGGCGGCTGTTTCGTCAACTCAACCATAATCTCAAAATCAGAGATACTGCAAATTGTATCATATGTCATTGCGAAAAGAGTAGATTTTCCCACATTCAATTTACAAATATTTTCGATTTTAGAATAAGTTGGGTCGTAGAGTACAATAGGCTGTTTTCCTAGAAACGATGCATTGATGACTAAATTGTTAAGATCTAAATCAAAACATTCACATTTCATGTGAATTTTGTTCACAATGATTTCTATTAGAAACAGATGATATGGAAAGTTGACATTTTCTTGGTATGGACCAATTTTATTTCCGTAGCCTGCTAATAACTCCTGTTTGGTTTTGACGATATCCTCCGACAACGTCTTTATTGACTGACGAAGTGCGTTTGCTTCTTGCGTTAGAAATTTGCTCATATTGGCAATTTTATCAAGATTAGGGTCATGGAGAGGTGTAGATAGTACTTCCATGTCTTTTGAGCATCTCTCGACAGATAATGTTAGTTTTTGAATTTGGTCATCTAAGGTTTGTTTCTTGCTGCCGACAGCAGAAGTTGGAGAAGGTAAATGTGCATCATTCCAAGGTTTGGGAGATTTTGTAGAACTGTTGCTCTTTATACTTCTCATGTCAACTGATTTAACAGGGCTTGGAGTTCTGCCTTTTAAAGGAGATCTTCCATCAGTGGAAAGGTTTAGGCTTCTGGTTCTTATTGAAGGGGATCTTACAGGAGAAGGGGCTTTTATACTTGCAACTTCTGGAGGGCTTGGTGGATAATATGTTGGAGGTTCTGCTTCATTCTCCGGAGGAATTTCTTCATTAGCATCCTCCATTTTAAATGATGTTCAATAAAAATATATGAAAAAAATCAAAAAACTAAAAATTTACTTCATATTTGCAGTTTTAAATAAGTTGGCTTAGTTCATAGCCTACTTGTTTCTTTAACAAAAGAGGGTGTTGTTGTTTGAATTTGAATGATGTTAGTATGTTAATTGTCCTGAAAGGGACTGTGTGTTAGACAAGTGTCTTTATAAATCAATGCCTTGTGATTGATGAAAATTGCTACATCAGAAGAACCTATTACAATCGATCAGTGCCTTGCTGAAAACTGATGGATTAGTTACAGAATAATCTAAATATTATTGATAAAAGTGTTTACCCACACATCTTTCCTTCTCTAATCTCTAACATACAAAAAATTGGGCAAGTGCGTGCCTTGTCGGACCACGCGCATTGTCCATATTATTTTATGGAAACTATGGAACCCTTTCCATAGTTTCCATAAAATAATATGGATTGCAATTTAAGAAAAAGCTGTTACAACTAAGAACTTAACTACTTTATGTAATTTTCAACAGAATTTGTTCAAAATTTTAGTTTTCATGATTTGATTACCTACTCGTAAATTTGAAAAGACTGCTCAGCTGTGATAATAGTCTTTAAAACTTAATTGTATGTACTAGGTACTATCGTAAATCTATTACTATTATAAAGCGGAAGAGTTTGTTTGTTTTTTTGTTTGTTTGTTTGTTTGAACGCGCTAATCTCCGGAACCACTGGTCCGATTTGAAAAATTCTTTCGGCGTTGGATAGTCCATTTATTGAGGAAGGCTATAGGCTATTTTTGATCCCGATATTCCCACGGGATCAGGACTTATGCGGGTGAAACCGCGGGGAGCTGCTATAAATATATATGACGGTTCCAAGTACAACCATTTTGCTGTTAGAGCATTATATGTACCACCCCTCTTAACAGCCAAATGGTTTGCTCAATAGCTCAATATTGCGAAAAAGGCACCCTAATATGAAAAATGGGTTTCCAAAACCCATAATGATTTCACCATAACAATTACAATAATATTTACCATTTTGTATCTGCGCCACTTTCTTAGCAATTTCCCTGACAATTTCAAGTCTCCATTTCTCTGCTTTCTGTAGATCATTGCACTCGGCCGCTATGAAAGGCCGACGCTCGCGCTGTCCACCCGCCTCTTGTACTTGTGCAGCTCTCCAGCGAGCTAATGTTGTCCTGTTTCAAAAGACATTACCTATATGATTTATTTGTCCCAATAATGGGACAAATAAATCATAATGTATGTCAACGAGGAACAGAGTCAGAGGAACATCTTCAAAATGTATGTCAACGAGGAACAGAGTTCCAATGAAGATGTAAGTATGAATTCAATGTAGGTACTTAGTTTGGGTTGGTGTATCTATAATGTAAATAGGTACTATGGTTTGAAAGTGAAGCAAAAATTTTGGAAGATATAGCATGAAGTTTTTTTAATAAGATAGGTATTGTACTCACATAGCCTTTTCCGCATTTCTAGCCTGAAAACATAATGAAATAAATAACTATTTAGGAAAGATATTTTGAAATATATTTTAATGAGATTGATAAGTTTACATTTATAAGTAACATAAGTGCTATTTAAGGTAGTGATAATATTTAATGCAAAATTCTATGCAGTAGAATAAAATTGAATAAAAACAATAACTTACCATGTTGGAGAGGTTATAAAAATTGTTTTTGAAATAGATTAATAATAATCAAATTAGGAAGTCACGTCTTTTGTTGCAAAGGGTTTTAATTATAAATCAATTTTTGAATACACTTTTCATTTTAATTCAGATAATTACATTCCTAAACCTTCAAAAAAACGTAAACAAACCGAAAGCACATCAATCACAACAATGACATTGACAATTTGACACTATAGTTCAATGCAGTGATGGGTCAACTCGAGTTGCCAACTCGAGTTGCGGTTAACTCGAGTCAACTCGAGTTAAACCTTGCGGACTGGAGTTCAATAATAGTACTATTTTTAACAAATTCTTACCTAAAAACGCATAATTGGTGTTTATTTTATTCGATAAATTAATTTTTATTTCGGTCCTATTGCCTAATCTCGTTAAGGACCGAAGGATTAAAATGTAAAAAAACTACATGTCGTGGTTTCACATTGTGTAAGCCTCGTTCTTGCTGAAATATTGAAATTGAAAAATTTTGATTCCGTGGGAATATTGCGATAAAAAAGTATGTATGTAATAATTTAAGTCTCCAGCTAATTACATACTAAGTCTCATCAAAATCGGTTTGGTTTTTTTGGCGTAAAGCGGCAAAGTTTATAAAATAATTAATTGGGTTACTCATGCCTACCAACTCGAGTTGCAACTCGAGGTAACTCGAGTTACGTGCATTTTAACTCGAGTTGACTCGAGTTACGTTTATTCCGAGTTGACCCATCACTAGTTCAATGAGTGTAGTTCAAAATGCTATCAAAATGTTTTGTCACTGACTGTCACGCAGGCAATGTTACCAACTTAGCAGATTTGTCGCCAGATCCAGCGGATTTAGATAGGTAAGAGAAGCGCGGCCAAAAGTATGTTCCAGCCAAAACGCAGCTAGCGGAATCGGCATAATGGTGTGGCGGAATCTAAATATGCAATTACTTAAAAATTATAAATAAATAACATAATTTTTCATTGAAATTCTGGCAGAACAACTGAAACTTTAAATCTATGATATATAACACCTCCTATTTGGGAACCGCAAAAATAGAACTAAAAGTGTTCTAATAACAGCTATAGGTAAAATATTTATGTAGACGAAAATAAAAACGAAAGTTGGCTGATAACCAGCGCAAATTTAAGAATTGTTGTTGGCAGCACGAATTTTCCTATAAATCTTGTCTTTGAAATTATTTTCTATAATTTTCTGGTTTTTCCGACTCCGGTTATTTATTATTGACTGGGAAGAGTGTTTTTTTTTCAGTGAAGATAAAAACCCTATCACAATCAATAGTTCTACGAGGTGAAAATCTCCCAGAAAATGGAGGATAACAAAAAAGCCGGCTCCCCCCGGGTATGGGAATTTTGTCCTGCAGAACTGCTCCAGTTGATCTTCAGAATGCTGGATACCGAGTCCTTGTATAAGTGCATTTATGTTTGCCCTTCCTGGACCAGCGAGGCTTTGTATACTGTTGAGGTAAGTTATATTTTACAATGAGGTTATGTTTAGTGATTGTAGACTACCTCCCAAAATAAGATCCACGAAGTATTTCTGCTGTATCATCAGTAGGTACCTACAAAATACATATTAAGTAGTGTCATTGATCTCTGTAGCGAGTCAGGCGAATGCAGAATGTAATGCTGAAGGTTGTGGGTTCAATTCCCGCCGAGATCAAGTATGCTGAAAAATAAATATTTGTTTGTGGTCTGAGTGTCTCTCTATGTATAATATGTATATATCTATTTACAAAAGAAAAATAAATAAAAGTATTATAATCCATTTCCTAGTCACCGTTACACAAGCTTAGTAGCTTACCATGGGCCTATTAGATGGTGCTGAGTGATGTTCACAGAATTTGCTTTATTTATTGGCCATACTAACAAATAATAATAAAATTGTTCAAAATAAAAGCCCTAATTTATTTTTAAAAGTGTACTTTTGTGCACTTAGGTAAATATGCTTATGGCCCTTATTTTGGTCCACTATTTCATTTCATTTCCCAGCTTTAAACTGAATTCTAGTATATTTAAATACAAAATTCATTCCAGAAAAAGTGTCTCTGGCAAGAAATAGTAAACAGATTCTTAGTAGACAAAGGTCAAATGGCAAAACAGAAGTCAATGAGCATAATATCATGGAAAGATGTGTTCAGAAATGCAATGCAATGGGCGCATTGTGACAAGGCTGAAATATCCGTACTCAATACATTTGCTGGAAATGCTGTAACAAATGTCCATGTTTATAAAGGTAAGATAAGTTTTCCTGTCTCAGTAATATTATAAATGCAAAAGTTTAGTTAGTATCTGTCTTTTAATTTAGTTAAAATTTGACACAAAGGCGGATTAAAAGCTAGGATATAGGCTGGATAGGATACCTGGGTTAACAGATAGGATATAGGATAGAGTTTATAAGGTAGATAGAATACCTTAGTTAACAGATAGGATGTAGGATAGATAGGATACCTAGCTTAACAGATAGGATACCTAAATAGGATAGATTTTATCCTAGTACTCCCATGGAAACGAGAACTATGAGTAAACCTGTAGGGCATGGCTAGTAAATTATATTTTAAATGTCTTCTGACTGAAACCTGAAACCTGAAACTGCCTGAAACTTAATGTAGAGGAATTTGAATAACTTTTCCTGACATGAGGCCCATGGCAGTGACACAAAGGCGTAAAACTCCTCAATCAACCAAATCTGAAACTGCAGAAAGAAAAGTAAACCCCTGAGTCTTACTTCTGAGCTGTTTATAAAGAATCTAAAGTTATGCTGTGTTTTGCTTGCCAGGGAGTGACATTCTGTATTAACAAAAGAGTGGTTATTCTGGCTATCCCAATTATGTTTTACAATTATCTAAATCTATAAAATGCTTTGTCCTAAGTGACTGACTTATCAACGCACAGCCTAAAAATAGTAGAGGCCTGAAACTTGAAGGCTTGAGTTGAAGAAGACATCTGATAAGAAATGGTGAACCACAGGACACAGCTAGTCTACTTATATTTATATTAGAATAGATTTAGGGCTCATCAATCTTTGGATTTCATGATGGATAGAATTGCGTTTCATTTCTAGGATATGTTTCTCATGATTTCAGATAATTTAATCATCGTTAGTTCTACCGGTGTAAAGTACTTTAACATTACAAAATCCGAATTTATACGAGATGTCAAAATGGAATGTGAGTATAATTATCTAGAATTACAACTTTTTGATATATTTTGAAACATTTGATGTAGCTATGCCATACATATCTTGAACACATTTTATAAGGATCATCAAGAATCCAATACACAACACATGCCTCACCGGAGCCAAAGGCACTGGATTGAATCCTATCAAGGGATGATGATGATTCGTTTCTCGTTGTGAAATGCACAGGTTCGAATCCTGTCATTGGAGAATTTTTGAAGATGTATTTCTCATTGTAAAATATTTCTAGTAAATGTTTTCATGTCAGGATATGGGTAAGGCCTATTACATTATTTCGGAGACTACAAGGCTACTAAACTATACATTTAGTTCTTTGAAATTCACAAACAACCCTAAATTTGGTGTGCAGTAGTTGGTTTTTAATAAATTGTTATAATTTTTAGGTATCGATTTTATGGAAAGTGATATTTTGATTTTAAAACTAACTGTCAAGAATGATCTTAAAGTATTACATCTATATCGAAAGAGTAATGTTGATGATTTCAACATATCGGAAAGCAATGAAAGGACAGTCCATGAAGTGCTACATTATAGGTAAGCATCACGTTAATATGAGTAAGCTGCGTCCCGCGGTTTAACCCGCGTAAGTCCCAATCCCGTGGGAATGTCGGGATCAAAAGTAGCCTATGTTACTCCTCGATAACTGTAAGTGATAGGACCAGCGGTTCCGCCTCTACAACTATAAAGGCTTATATTTCAAACTATTTCCTATTTCAGACTGTCCGACAAAGGTTGCAACATAGTGGACGGTCGAGGCTTCCTAACTCACTACGTAATAGAGAAAGAGGACTGGATCGTGTTACTCCAGTCTCGGTACTACGGCAGTCCCGAGGATAACGCGTACTTGCATATATTCCAAAATCAATACTATTTGTTACTGAAATCGGGGCGCGTGATGGTCGCAGCCAAGCATGGTGGCTTTGGGACAAAAATGTTTATTGGTAACTACCCTCATTTGGAGCCCGAACGCACTAAATTCATCAAAATGTTTCACAAGTTTGGCATTATTTGTGAAGGTAAATATTTTACTAAATTTTATTTCGATTTTATTTCTATTTTCACGATATTGGTTAAAAATAAAGACATTTTTCGGTTTTAATCGCGTGGTGTTTATAGAGTTTAGCATTGTTGCAATGCTTAACGTTTCGAGACCTTTACAGGTCTTTTCTTCAGTATTGACAATCCAAAAAAAGACAGACAGTTGATTTGGATTAGACCACTCTGTCTATCGCGCTGGTTCAGATGATCAGTAGCCGCGGGTTCGAATCCTGCTGAGAATTAATTTTTGGAAGCATTTTTTCAATAACCATATTTCCTAAGCTCCTCCATGCTCCGTAAGGTACGTTAAGCAATTGGCTCCAGTTGTTATCTCAGATAGCAATCGTTTGATCAAGATAGAGGCCTAAGGGCGACTTAAAAACTCTAATACTAGGTGAACTACACCACTGCACGAAAAGAAGAAGAATTATACTTATTTGTTTTTGTTTTCAGTTCCAATGGATAGAGCGTTCAATTTCTTCCTCCTGTTCGCTAACTTCAACGGGGACAAAGCGTTCATGGTACTCTGTCCCGGCCTCACTTGTGCCACTGAACATGGAGAGATGCTATTCCTTGGCTACTCTAATGGAAAGGTATGTTGATTTTTCTTTTGTTTTTCGGTGTTGGATTGAAATTAAACTCATTTGTCCGGTTTTAATCGCATTGCTTTTTCTATATTTTTTTTAATATAAGGGAGAGAAGAGGAAGAGATCTGGAAATACATCGAAATGTAGGGGATTGATCATAATATGTTTAAAAATATAAAATATATGTATGGAAAGGTGTTTAAATATTCAAGGTAGGTTTACTGAAATAACGGCCTCTGGGCGCGTCGGGCGAATACCTGGCTGCAACACAGAAGGTTGCTGGTATGATTCCCGCATACTTCCTATCTAGTACCCGTAGTACAAGCCTAGTAGCTTAGTTTGGGGCTACATTACGCAGTGTTCAACCACCTGCAATTTTTTTTTTTTGCCTTTTTTTTTCTTCAAAATTGGTCTAGTGGTTCCTGAGATTAGCTCCAATATACATAGATAGACATAACACTACCTCTACTTGATCATAATAATTCGTTTCAGATCGAATTCTACATGCCGCGGGAGCCCAAGCCACATAGAAACAAAAAAATTATATATGATGTTACCCCACTGAGCAATTTCGATGACAACAGTATTATATCCATAGACGTGTTCGAGGAGACTGAGAAACATCACGTGTTCGCCGCGACTCGCTCGCAAGTATACCATTTACTGTTACAACATACCAACATGAACGACTACTTGTGGTCCGAGTACCCGCAGAAAATATCGCTGTTTGTAGATAGATAGTATACTTCCTTGATTGATAGATAGATTAATGCTTTATTGTACCTAATTAATACAAGTAAAATAAAAAAAAATGTATAGAAGGAACAGAAAAAATAGTAAGTAATTAACAAAATATTGATTAAAAAATAAGACAGAAAAATACATAACTAAATTAAAACATTTTTATCAAAAATTAAACTTAAAACTAACGAATTTATAGGTACAATGGGCGGCCTTATCGCTGAGAGCGATTTGATCTGATTTTTTGAAGTCTGTAGTGTTATATCGTAGGATTATTTAATAAACAGTTTTTTTTAATCCTAGGAATTTCGCAAAAACACGTGTAATCTGATTGGCTTGATTTTGGTGTACAGACCAACTCTTATGGTGATTGGATCATAGTTTTACGTCGTAGGTGGTTTACTACGTTTAAGAGGATAGTCTCCATTCTCTTTCTCCATACAAACGTAGTTTACATTTTCCTCCCTAGATAAAGACATTAGAGCAAATATGTTTATGCCATAAAACCTATATCTGTCATAACAATGCATCTACCTTGTTATTTTTTTTTATTTTCTAATTAGGAGGATCACTAACTTTTTATCCCAACAGAGGGCGCGAGTCGATTAATCTTAGGTTTGAATTAAGAACTGTCAAACATGTGTTTTTTACAACTCTCGGCGCCAAATTGGCCATATCGGTCTGAGACCGAAAGAATAAAAAAAAAACGAAAAAACTTATAAGAAACTCTTTGGTCAGTGAAGGCAGACTAGTATATTTGACAGATAGGGCTGCCATTTTGAATTCCATGACCAACTCGATTTGACTCGACCAATCAGAAGCGACCTCACATCGTACTAAAATTCCCTTGTAGTTTTTGAAACACGTTTGTTGTATGGGAGCCCCTTTTAAATAATTGTTTTATTTTGTTTTTAGTATTTGTTGTTGTAGCGGCAACCGAAATACATCTTCTGTGAAAATTTCAACCTTCTAGCTATTACGGTTCATGAGATACAGCCTGGTGACTGACGGACAGATGGACAGACGGACGGACGAACGGACGAACGGACAGACAGCGAAGTCTCAGTAATAGGGTCCCGTTTTTACCCTTTGGGTACGGAACCCTAAAAAGATCATCTGATGCCAGCGCCATCTACTTACAGCTTTGCGTGTGGCACCCCATTAAAATAATAATAAAAAATAATGAAATGAAAAAAATAAAAAGGTAGATAGTCATAGTCATGACAGATATAAGTTTTATGGCATAAACATATTTGCTCTAATGTCTTTATCCAGGGAGGAAAATGTAAATTACGCTTGTATGGAGAAAGATAATGGAGACTATCCTCTTAACAGAAATTCTTTCTGGGTTATAAAAAAGAATTCCGAGACATATCAACCCGATGTCGTTTCTGTGACAGAAAAGCTTTCTGGGTTCGCAAACACAAAGAGACGTCACCAACCAATCAGAGAAGATGTTGTTTTGGGTGTTCTGATCGACCAATCCGTGCGCTTAGATGAACTAAGCGCACGGATTGGTCGACCGAACAGCCAAAGATTCCCTAGGATTTTCGCAAAAGTCCTGTTTATCAAATAATCCTACGACATATACAAAGTGTTTCGAGGACTGCAACAGGGTTGTTCTAGACTTCTTGGCAAATTACTTATGTTCTACTGCTTTTGGAAATTCGAACACAGAAACATTCAAAAACAGTTTTCTTCTGTTGTCTCCAGTCAAGCATTCTCAAAAATTTCAAAAAAAACAACGATTTTCCGAAGTTGTAGAAGAAAACCTGTTCACCTAGATGTCTAGTTACAACTAGCCCAAAAAAACAACAACAAATAGAACAACCCAATTTCGGCTTATTTTACCGTACCAGAAACACACTTTATTTTTATTCTAATTACAGATCTAATAAGCTAAATCTTTGTTCATCTCTCTTTTATTTAAATACCTACTGACCCGGCGCACTTCGCATCTCATCGTCCACGTCGGTTACACTGGAAAAAAAAAACTTACCTGACACTGGTAGCACGGCAATAGGATATCTTTTCCTTGTGAAGTTGTTATGTCGAAGAAAAAAAACAAACTTCGTTGTGCCTGGGTTTCGTAATGTTTGTACCAAATATAGAAATATACCAAATATAGTACAAATATAAAAATATACCATATATAGTACAAATATACTTAGTACAAATGTTTATGGAAAACTGTTCTCTTATTTATATAATTTTCCGTTACATTTTTCAACTTCTAATAGGTCATTCTAGACTAATTTAGAACATAACAAATAAAACATCATTAAAACGGTCGAACCATTCGAACTAACACAACTTTGTTTAATATGATATACTTAGACGTTGTTTATGGTAAAAGGTTAGTAATTCAAATGTAAAATAAGTATAAACTTGATCTGTATAGGAAATAAATGATCAAGGGCCGATTTTTTCAATAAATAATGTGTCAGATAAAATGTAAACCCACCGAATAAAAACGTCACTATCTTTTGAAAATAAATCAATATTTAGAAGGCTTTTTAATGGGGTTAAAAACTAAAAGTTCGAGACAGGTTGCGTTACTTTGAAGTGATCCCAATATTCTGTCAAACTTCATAGTCTTTTCGTAAACAAACTAGGTAATTTTTAAATAAATTTACAAAATGGAACTTTGTATAGCTGTGGATTGCAAAAAAATAACAAATTGTGTATTCCCCAAAGATGCAAAAAAAACAGTGGATAAAAACTGTGAGGAGAAAAAAATGGCAAATTTGGCGACCTAGCTCACTATTCGAGGTTATGTACTACCAATTTTAAACCTTAATATTATTATCAAGGAAATTGCTTCACAGGTAAGACGTTTCCCTTTTTAAAACTACTAGTAAACAACTTAACCTAAGAGAATAGATTATACATACTTACACAGATTATCGGTTACAATAGTGCACTATTAATACATCAGATCTAATGGTAGGTACACTGTTTTTTCATTTAGCATCTTTGGAGAATACATGATTTCCTATGTTTTTGCAATCCACAGCTAAACAAAGCATTATTTTGTAAAATTATCTCAAAATAACTTAGTTTGTGTAGGAAAAAACTATGAAGTTTGACAAATAGTAGAGATCAGTGAATAGTAGCGCCATCTGAAGTGAGCAAATGGCAGTTTTCAACCCCATTTGGTTGGGTTTTCCAATTTTTTGAATAGAAATCGATCTTTCGAAGGTTTTTTGGTAGTGTTTGATTTTATTCGATAGATATCTTTTATCTGTCGATTGTAAAATCTTCCCGTCAGTATATAAGTAAGTATTAAGTAGATAAGTAAGTTTTAAGTAGAAAAGTAAAAGAGTAAGTTAGTTATTTATATGTAGTTAAGTAAATTATATAGTTTAAATGAAATCGTGATCAAAATCTACCTAATTAAAAAAAATAGTTTTTTAGCTTTGTAATCTCTTTAAATCTAGTCTGGATTGTGGCATTAAATAGTAGATTATGTGACTGTTCCATGATGTGATATTAAACATAACATTAAAACTGTGTGTGTCTATGAAAAGAGCTAAAGCGAGTTTCATAATATAATAGAATCACACGAGTGTTTTATTTAATGCTTAATATGAACGGTTACATACACTTCTTTATCTTCACAAATGTTATAAACAACAAAAAATACGACATTATAATAAAATAAATAAATTAAATAGCGGTACCAAAACGAAAGATAAACTTCTCGCACATTTAACGGGTGTAGTTTTTTTTAATTTCAAAGACAAAGTAGAGTAGGATCCAACTATTAAATCGCACGATATTGTGACGTGTGGAAGTTGTCAAAGTTTTTGTAAATTTACATATCCTATCCTTCGATCATATATCCTATCGAAAAAAATATATCATCTCGACTAATATTAGAATTGAGATCAATTTTCCTGCTTTGTTTTTCCGAGAAGTTCGAAATTCGAATATCGTAAGAACATCGTACGTATTCGACGCTTTAATGAAAATAATAACATTACCAGAGATACAAAATGTAACAAGTTAGGTCGTAATTTGCGATTTTTGAACACTAATAGCCTCATTAATAAACGTGGAGTAAGGTCGGAATAGATTTACCACTTTTTGTTTCTGTCTGTCAACTTTGAAAGTTGTTGTCACGGAAAAAGACAAAGCATGTTCTCACTACTCCGACCTTACTCCACGTTTATTAATAAGGCTAATAAAGAGTTTGTAACATTCGTGTAGATAAAGTTTATTTTTAAGTTTCTCATTAACGTTATAATTGTCTCTTATCTTGGATCAATTATTTATGTTAAATTGATTATAAATAATTATACTAAATTCATAAATACAGGGTACCTAATGTTATTCCGTTATTATTAGATCAAATTGTTTTGTGAAATAAAGTCTGCAAATAGTTTAATTTTCAATATGGGCTATTTATTCTGTCACATTTATTCACATCGGAATCTAGTTCAATTCAGTGAACTACATTTTTTTACGTTAATTTGTTGCGCATATTTTTATTTCACGTAAAACGAGAAATAAATGGTTTGACGACATAATAGTAACACTAAATAGTCAAGATTATGCTCTGTTACTCGGTGATTAAATTTTTTACACAAACATCTACTTATAGATCGTATTGAAAAAAAAACCGGCCAATTGCGAACAGGACTCTCGCATGAAGGGTTCCGTACCATTATCTATACAAGATGTCCTTGAAAACGTTACGCAACGTTAGCATTTATTTTTATGATTGGCGCCACTAGATGGCCACTTTAATTATTTTTAATTTTCGTTTCTAGTATTTGTTGTTTTAGCGGCTACAGAAATATATAATCTGTGAATATATCAACTTTCTAGCTATCACGGTTGATGAGATACTGCCTGGTGACAGACGGATGGCCAGCGGAGTAATAGGGTTCCGTTTTTACCCTTTGTGTACAGAACCCTAAAAACGACGAAATAAATTTCGTAGTAAATAAATGAGTAGTGTGTACCTTGTTCATGAAGAACGACATTTATCGCTATTAATTGTTATTAGACACGAGTCTAGATCGCGTTATAGATAATCATTGTGTCTTCTCGGGACCACGGCCGGTATAACCCGTTTGCCGAAACGTCGAGGTAATTAAATACAATGATTGTCTATAACGCGATCTAGACCCGTGTCTAATAATAATGATGGACGGAAATCGTGTAAGTTTAAAAAGTGTATTTATCGCTATTTTACATATTTAAAAAAGAATAATGAACTTCATGTGGACGCTAAGTATACGTGATGTGAAGTAGCAATTGAGACAACGGGAAATGACGTCTTTATGGAATAGCGATTATCCAAGTTACTACTGGTTGTACCAAGCAGTTAAACCACGGGTAAGTGATCTTTGATTTCTAAATAAAACGCCATATTGACTAATCATTACATATATTTATTAGATTTACCAAACAAAATTACATAAACTAATATAGCTTGCATATATAAAAAATATTTTGCTAGTATCTTCCTACATAAAGAATACAAAGAAAATATAGTAGGTACCTAATTTGAGTTTTGAAATAATATAAGTACATACAAATCATTAAGTATAATCCTTTGGAACAAAAATTAAGTTGGGACTAGATATATTATTTATGTATTAGAAATAGATATACATTTTCCCCGTAGACCTCCCGATTCCATGGGAATATCGGAATGAAAAGTATTTCTGTATAATCCGAATTGCTTGAGCCTTACAATTTTACTCGAAAAAAAAAGCAAACAGACAGACACCATTACATATTTCTATATTTATTATTAATGCTCTAGAATCTAGGCATATCCATTTTAAATATTTTCGAGAAATAAATATCTCTTCAAAAATTAACTTGCAACAAAATAGTAGATACAGTGAAACTTAATTCTTAAATTCGCCGCTGGGCTTATATAAAACTCGCGTGGTCTAATGGCTTAAGATGCTCCGAAGGAAACTGAGAAATGCGAGTAAATTTTGAAGAAGTATTTTTTCCTTAAAAATATTTACGCATTACAAACAGTAATATTAGGAAATTAATTAAGGTAATAAAATACCTAACTTTCCACAATAAAAAACAGCAGTTTAAATTAAGACAGAGTATTATTAATTTGTACGACAGTATTTATAATCTACAAGAAAAAAAATCTTAAATCTATAAGAAACAAAAAAAAAACAATTTCTTACCTCTACTTGTGTACCAGACACTGACATTTTGATATGCATATTAATAAGTTTACTAAGCTAATATTAACTAAAACAAAAAAGTGATCTTATAAGGGTGCCTTTCGAGGTAAGGTACCCTACAAATAATCAAAATATACAAGTTTAAACTTTGGTTGGCGCGTGGTTGAACGTGTGCGTGGGTTTGTCAATATACGGTTGTTATACTGTATAAAACCATTAACACGCCTGATGGCAAGTGCTGGTGTGGTCTAAGATAAGGCACGCTGATCTATGCTGTGTTTTCATCCGTCTTTTTATATTTTAAATAAGGTAATTAACAATTGTGTACGAAATTAGAACGACCTTTGTCAGGCACACGCTGTAAACTGTATTTTATCTATATTACAAGTTTTACGCACACATACAACTACGCGCCAAAATTAGTTTAAAAGTGTAATAATAAATAACATTCGACTTTTATATAACTCGATTAATAATCGATGAATCTCCTTGATCGTCATTCTTGTAGGGACGATTCTTAGATTCGATTAAACCTTTTTTACAAAGTAATTTCGACCGTAACCTACAGTACTTAAGGTTATTTATCGATCGCTAGCAATAAGTTCGTAACTGAAAATTTTCAAATCGCTACTATATTCCATTCGTCCAGCAGACTTACCTAATACTAAACCTTATTGACTGAAGATACAGAACGCTATCAAATGACATTGAGATTCATTGCGTTTCATTAGTTATCTCCGATCAATAATGTTTAGCGTTTCTATTTTCTCTGTTGCTAGATTCTTTGAAGAAAGTTTAGTTTAGATAAATTCTCAAAACGGCTTATTGCATTGTAATTTCAACCTTATGCCCTGGTAGTCAAAGTTGTTTATCGATCAGTGGCGTTAGGGTTAGTGTATGAGAACCCTCGGAAGGGCTCCTGGTCCATAGAGCGTAAGACTTGAGGTTCTACTGCGGTGAGGCGCGGGCGCTCGCCGGTGAACGCTCGGTCGAAGTACTGCGTGTCGAGAGGGTGTCTCTGTGGATAAGATAAACGTGCTTGTGAGAAAAATGGCTCCACGCCCACAGGCAACAAACTAAAAAATAACCCCCTTACTTATAAACTAGACTCCTAGAAGTTGATGAGGACAAAACTGTATTCATTAACGCTGTATAGAGTACCTACATAAACCTTACACAAAGTATTTCTATCCCGATATTCCGGCAGGCTCGGGACTTTCGCGGTTGAAACTGCGGGGCGCGGCTAGTAATTTTATAAATGCGAAAGAAATCACGCAAAAACTACTGAACCTATTGCAATACAACTTGTTATGCAGATAGCTGGAGATCGGGATTAACACATAGGCTTCATTTTATACCGATATTCCTGCGGGATCGGGGCTTAAGCGGGTTAAACGGAATACAGGTAGTATTAATATAAAGAACATACCACACGAGGTCTGAAAGGCGCCTCCAACTCTCGCCTCTCGAGCCTGTCCCAGTGTATCGCGTGGAAGAAGTCTTGGTCCCTGATGTCTCCGTGCATACACTCGGTGCCTCCCAGCCGCGTCTTCGCGTCCTTGTCTAACAACTGAAACGAACAACCCAGCCCATTAGTAGGTGACAAACAGCAATGGCGTTGGTCCAAACTACTTGATACCTTAAAGACTTAGATTATCCTAGAAAAGGTTTTCACAAAGAAAAAAATCTCAGACAGTTTTTCTGTATCTTGAACGTGCTTTGTTCTCGTATCGAGTTTGGACTCAAAAAATAAGAATAATTCGTTTCCTATATTCAACCCTGTGACTTAAGCTCACTTGGCGCAGTTGATTAGCGCGTCCAGCTTGAGAAGGGGAGGCCAAGTTTTATAGAGAGCATTGAATTTTGACGACCTCTGTGGCGCGTCGTGCGAAAACCCGATTGCAATGCAGAAGGTTGCGAGTTAGATTTCACCGGGTGCTAGTATTTATGCTTTTCTCTTTTTCTGATCTGGGTGTCTCTCTATGTATGTATTACAAAACAACAATAAATTTAAGCATTGTATCCGATGTCACCGTAACACAAGCTTACTTAGTGCCTTACCACGGGGCTCGATGGCGCTGTGTGATGTTCACAGAATTTATTTTAGAACAAAAAGCATATGTTCTAAATATACAAGTTAGTCATGCCTAAAGTAAATAATAGGTAGGTAGTAGGTACTTACTCTAGTGAGTATCGTAAGCGCCTCCGTGGACAGAAAGCGCGGGTAAGAAGGCATTTCGTTACAAATGGACCAGAAGAGCTCGTCCTCATCACACCCGCTAAACGGACTCTGACCGATGAGCATCTCGTAGAGTAGCACGCCGAACGACCACCAGTCCACCGTCTGGTTGTACTTCAGACCTTTCAATATCTACGGGGAAACAGTAACAAGTTAATATAAGCTGTTGATTAAAACAACATGGTTGTGAACCAGTTTGAAAAGATATAATAAAAATAATGTACAGTTCAGTACTTTGGTTTTAAACATTGATAGCCTAATTAATAAATGTGGATTAAGGTCTGACTTTCAAATTTGACAGACAGAAACAATAAGTGGTAAAATTGTTCCGACCTTACTCCACGTTTATTAATAAGGCTATGAGATGTTACAAGTACTAGAGGTGATATCTCACATATTCCATGTTCCTTATAAAATATAAATATTAATTTGTCCCACTGCAGGGCAAGGGCCTCCTCTTAGAGGGGTTAAGCTGTAAGACGCCACGGGAGCCTACTCCGGATTGGCGAATGTGCCATGCCTTCGGACCGTGGTGAGTCCTAGAACATGTCAGTTTTCTTACGATATTTTCATACGTGAGATAAATATAGGCTGCATCAGCGCTAGAAAATAAACGAAATAAAATGAGCATCGATGCGCGCGCTGAGATGAAGTCGTAATAAATGACGATTAAAACGTCCTCCAATATTTATTTAGGTATGCTATTTCTCCCTATTTCGTAGCTCTTACCTCTGGAGCCATATAATCAGGCGTTCCGCAGAAGGTATCCGCCGTCTTTTCCAAGTATATCTGCAGCTTGCACATGCCAAAGTCAGCTATGCGAACGTGGCCGTCGAAATCTAACAGAATATTGTCCAACTTCAAGTCTCTGCAACAAAAAATGAAATGTCAGAGAAATAAATACCTACTGCGCTATCTCGAGAGACAGTTCTACGCACCGTTTAACCTCAACCGCGCGTTTAGCATTCAAATCGTACGTGCGAAAGTCGGGACAGATTTTTTCTAAATCTTGTGAGTCTCGTCTAAACATAGTGCTACCATCATCACGAACCAACTTCAGGAGCTCTACTGCTCAACATACTAATAGGCCTTATATACTTATTTTATTTTAAAATGTAAGCTACTTAATAAGAGTAGAAGAAAAATGCTGTAGTAAGTACCTACTCCATGCATTAGTATCCCATAAAGGCATTAGTGTGAATGTCGGTATATGTGTGAACATATATATAGAATTTACCACAGGTTCTTACAAACTGTATAAATCTGTGGAAATCCTGTACCTAAGCGTACATCGACACGAAAATTTCTGACGTTCATAACAACACTTACCACGTTTTAAGACTCTTGCGTTAGGAATACGATAGTTAGAATAATGTTTTATGTACGCCCAGAATTTTCGTTTCAAAGAAAGCCAAATGGCAACAAACCCTATTTAATATTTTAATTATAGTAACCCTGTTTATCCTGCGAGATCGAGACATACACGAGTGAAACCGCGGGACGCAGCTAGTACCTAATATTCAATCTTACCTGTAAACAATTCCCCTCTTATGCAGGAACTTGAGTCCAGAAACGATCTCCGCCCCGTAGACTCTAGCCCGCGACTCCGGGAACCGGCCGCTCTGCTGGATGTGGAACATCAGGTCGCCGCCGTTCAAGTATTCCATCACGAAGAACAGGTGAGACTAAAATATCATAATAAAAAGTGTAAGATTCGATTTTAAACTTACATGGTTGTTTCCACTACACATATTATTCAATAACGGGGTACATATTTCATTAAAAAATTTAGGTATTAAGTTATAAGTTATTTTTTGTACAGTCAGTACAACATAAATTAAACATGGTAAGTACCCCGGGTATTATATACCCTGGTACCTGTAGGGTACTAGAGCCCCTAATATCTAACTGGTTGTTATTTCAGTTTAAAAGGTACATTGGTACTAAGCAGTACATTGTTGTACGAGGTATTCCATCTGCAATCGAAACTTTATTGACTTTAAAATGTATAAAAGACATTTTTAAGTAAATAAAGTTTCTCCCAAAAGAAAATTTTATCAAAAAATGTCAAAGATATTTTTAGCAAACATCAAAATTTGAAATTGAAGATTGACTGCAATATTATCGCAGTGATGTTGAAATTATTGTTTTTATTAGGTACGCGAATGGGCCATTTGTTTTGGTAAAGTGCCTTAAGTCAGTCAAAAGCAATTTCACACATTTGACTTTATAAATATACAGTTTTAAAATCAGTCTACCGCACGTCGAGTTGATTCTCATTTCAAAGAACTTCAAGTAGGTACATACTCGAATTTGGTTCAGTAGCCTAGAAGCCAATTCTTTCTAATTTTATTTTATAGGTATAGGTAGGTACCCTCTTTGTACGAATTTTATGAGAAATTCTTTGTCCCACGCCCACGCACAATTCAAATGGCTTTAAATAAATTAAGTGTCGCTAGATTTGTTTTGATCACGGCTGCCAATTAGTCTTTTTACGCAGTCTGAATAAGGAACACCTTGGTTTGTGACAACAACCACACTCCATCCTCCTGATTTGAGCGATGTTCCCGGTTGCATCCCTCCCGGGAGCCCGGGGTCCGCTTAAACACAGTTAGCCTTATTAATAAACAAAAAGGTAAGGTCGGAGTAGTGAGAACATGCTTTGTTTTTTTCCGCAAAGTTTGAACAACACAAAGAAAAAGTGGTAAAATTCCTCCGACCGGACTTCCACGTTTACTAATAAGGCTAAGTTGTATTGAAAAAAAAACAGACTGTAAATAAATTTGGCAATGTTTTACTACGGCCTTCCGCCTGCCTGGCCTCCAACCCTCCTTGAGACCTAGCAGATTACGCCATGCCCCACTTATTTAGTTTACTAACATAACTTGATACATCCTCTCTTGTTTAGTAATTGACTTTAATAAGCTCAAACAAACCGGTTTTTTAATCGATATAAACCCCTTGCGCAAATAATACTTTCGACATATAAACTCTTCTCTCTTCTCTTAGTCATGGTAAAAAGTATAGTATGCAACTCTTGAAAAAAGTAAGGATTTACATTGAGGGCCATGAATCACTCGCGTCGTTCAGGATTCTAAAACTCGTTCAGTCGTTAGAATCCCTCACTTGCTGATTAAACTATGACCCTCGTTTTATTTACTAATTGCATAATATATTTTAGTGATTAAAACATCGTTTTTAAATAATATTTCTAAACTTTAAATGTAATATTGTAAAACTCACATCAGTCTGAAAGGTAGCGAACAAGTGACACAAGTAAGGATGGTTGGTGCCCAGCGCCAGGACCTTCCTCTCGATGAGTGTACACTCGACGTCATCGTCTTCTAACACCACGTCTTTCTTCAAGCACTTCACTGCGTAATAGTACTCGGTGTCTCGTAGCTCAGCTAACAACACCTGCGGAAATATCGAAGTTACGATTATTTTCACTTTATGATTATGTCATAAGTTCATAAGAGACGTAGGTTTTACAAAATTGTCTTGGCCTAGCGTCGTCATTTTTAGGGTTCCGTACCCAAAGGGTAAAAACGGGACCCTATTACTGAGACTTCGCTGTCTGTCTGTCCGTCTGTCCCTCCGTCTGTCACCAGGCTGTATCTCATGAACCGTAATAGCTAGACGGTTGAAATTTTTACAGAAGATGTGTTTCGGTAGCCGCTACAACAACAAATACTAAAAATAAAATACAACAAATATTTAAGAGGGGCTCCCATATAACAAACGTGTTTCAAAAACAGCAAGGAGTTTAGTACAATGTGAGGTCGCTTCTGATTGGTCAGGACAAATCGAGTTGGTCATGGAATTCAAAATGGCTGCCCTATCTGTCAAATATACCAGTCTGCCTTTAGTTACCAAAGAGTTTCTTATAAGTTTCAGATTTTCTTTGTGCAAAGGTTTTTTTTTTGAGTGATTCGGTCATTTGATGGGAGTAAGAGTCGAAGATAAATAATAATATTTCATATTTTCCTATAAAATTTAAAAATTGGTTTTTGTAAACCATTTTAGGGTTCCGTATCCAATTGTGATAGTGGTACGGAACCCTTTGTGCGCGAGTGTCGCACTTGCCCGGTTTTTATTTTCAAGTAGGATAATTGTTTTCCTAAAAAAATAGAGCTAATAGACAATTAGGGTACTGTAATCATCTATACTAATATTATAAAGAGGTAACGTTGGTAACGTGTATATTTGTATTATGTACCTATATTGAGGGTAATCCCCTAAACTACTGGACCTATTTCAAAAACATTATCGAGGAGTAACATAGGCTACTTTTGATCCCGATATTCCCACGGAATCGGGACCTACGTGGGTGAAACCGCGGGACTCAACTATTTCAAATACAATACGCTAACCACATAATATTAGGTATTAATTAATATTCTAATTTTTCTATCTAATACGTTAATACGTATATAATACTACGTTGCGAAAGAAAAGTGGTTCAAATCTGAGACAACTCGAAACTCGTATATCTATTACGACATGTTTATTACAACGGCATTAAACCTATGGATAGTTAACCGACTATTTATAAAGGTATGTAATCTCGTTATTTTTTGTTAACCTTCTACTATGTTTTGTCCCATAGCAGGGCAAGGGCCACCAGAGTGGTTAGACATTTTGAGGTCACGGGGGCTACTCCGGAATAGCGAATGTAACAAGCCTTTGTCACATGATGTGTTCCTTCAGCGTATCTCTTATATTGTTTTTATCTTGCTATGTGCCTCAAAATACTTGAATATTTTTTAAATCTGAAAGTTGTTCTAGTTTATTTACCTAAAACCATGTTATCTAGATAATTCATCTTCATTACGTAATATTACAGAACATAAGTATGTCATAAACGCAGTAAATTATATAACATTTCATAATAATGAAAACTTTACGAGTACAAACTCAAATCGTTGGAGATTAATGTATCGCGTGGCCAATAGGTATCTTAAACATTGTAAAGGCAATTTATATGACCAGAAAAAAATAACATGTTGTCATTACAAAATTAACTTTTGATGAATGTAGCAGGAAACATTCGTGACAGCCGTGCGCGAATGAACGCGAGCTTTTCATTTTATACAGTCGATTTATATGTCGTGCTTTCTCCGTATTCTTGGCCCGATCTCAAAGGCAATTGGGCCAACCACTCTCCGAAACCAGGAAGACTACCAACCTGGCTAACGTAAGGCGTGGATAATATAATGTTCACCTAATAAACATGTTTAGGACCGCATAAATCAAATTTAGTACTAAACTCGGTATCGTTAATTACGTTTAACTTGCCAAAGTATATTGTAAAACATACGTGAGAATTCCCTTAAAATAGAATCGGTGAGGTAAGTAGAATTGATGATAGATTAATAATATCTTTAGGTCCGATACCGATTCTCCATTATCTAAAAGTTGAATGACCGGCGAACAAACAGAAGTTTAAATTACAATTACATCCGTATTGTAGATGCGAGCTACGACGCGGTCAGTGAAAGACGCTTTAAGATGACAGTAGTTACTTACGTCCGAATTGGCGATCGTGTAAAGGGGCCGATGACACGTGTGCACTGACGCTATTAGATGGCCAGTGATGTAGGAATCAGAAATAGTCTGCGTGTATTTAGTGCTACATACAATACGATTAGATACTAGAGCTGGCCAGGTGAACCGCGATTGTAGGTGCGACGAAAATGGCACTCAGCCATGCATCGGTTGCATCCTCTCGCCTCTGAGGTTACGGTCAAATTAATCTACTATTTTCTTTATATCTAGATTAAATTCTGTAATAGCTCTTTGTTATAAATTCGTCGCTGTAACATTCAGCAATATAAAGAGGCCTGTCTTCCCAACAATATTTAAAATTACATATCTATTTGTCTGTACAAACTCGTAAATCATAAGGAAAAAAACAAATCTGACACTTGTTTGGTTTAAAAGTCTGCAATACCTGGAACATCTGGAACGAAAATAAAAGTTCCAAAAGTTCATCGCACTATAAAACATATTTGACATTTAGCGCTTTGAAGTTTTTGCGTCAGAATAATTGCTATTTCAGCCGTTCTTTTACTTTGTTGCTGATCTAGGAATTACTATTTTATGGCCCCTGTCAAAACAAACTAGTCAGCTAATATATTTTATTGCGTTCATTGGCTTACATCATCGATAGAAGGAAAAAATACTGGAACATTTTCTTTTCATGATTTTCTGAGAATTTTCTGCGACTCAAAGGTTTCTTTACACCTTCAAGGACATTATTTTGAAACATATTATTGACAAGTGGGTTTAGTGACCCAAATTTCGAAGTTCTGAGCATCCGCACAGGTACACGAACGCTGTTTTATGTTTAGTTTCACAACTGTTTGACACATTTTCGTATGCAACACACAATTAATATAACTCAGCCATAATATGAAAGATTATTGTACAATTTATACTTCCATGCGTGTTATTAACTTACAAAATGTTGCCAATTATCTGTTCTACAACTAACGCAATATCTCAAACGGTGTTTTACTAAAATAAATTTACATTTGGGAACAGCAGTGCTTCGTGACAGTAAGGAAATCGTTAATCCTTTTACGAAGTACTTGATGAAAAACGATGGTTTACCTACGAGACGGGAATATATGGTTCTGAGAAATGCATATTCTAATTCGATACTCATAGGGAAACATGAACCAATCCTCCTTTTAACAGACTTGAAATAAAAGATGTTCTTAATTTATTTGATACTGTTTTTGCTTGTTATATGTCCAGTATCACGGAGCTTTGGGGCTCCGGGCCAAACACATAGGGGTCCTTTTTAATAAGGCTTTTTATTATTATAACTTTTTTATGGATGATCACCGATTAATCAAAGACGGATCGGCCGATTTTAATAGTTCTTTTTAATGATCGACATTGTGAGTTCTTGCCACTATCTCACCAGACGGCTAATAGCGAAGGTCTAAAATGTAGATGTAGCGCGCTAAAGAGTAGGAAGACAGAAATGGCGCGAGTTCTGTTATGTGCTGGAAATGCTGGAATACGAATAAGTCCACTGTCTGAGTGGTGACAAGCAACGGCCTCCCTCATGTAGGATTGGTGCTTTAACACTAATAAGTCACGATGGGATAACTAAGAGAAAACCTACAGAAACGAGCTACGTAAACTTCCTACCTACCTATTATAAAGTTTATTATTAATTTATTATTTACTAATATTCTTTCACTGTACTCCCAAAATTCCCTTGAAAATTGCTATCAAATTGCTCCAAAATTGCTATGTTCTTTCCTTTCCATTGAGGTCTGTCGGGAGAAAACTCTTGCAGGGTTAGACTCACCTTAGTATATAATTGTATAATATCTGTTTTGTAATGTAATTTCTCTTGTGTACTGAATAAATAAAGTAAGTAAATAAAATAAAATTCCCAACAAAAAGTAAACCAACGTGTAAGTATAAGTAAAGTAAGTTTACGTTTGTTTGAAAGTAAGTTTACGTTAATGTTTGAAAGCATTTATTTCACGGGTTTAAGTATTTTGTCACAACAATCGATATAGAAGTGTCTTTCAACAAGACCATCCCATCCGTCTCGCACTGCAAATCATCATCGTTCAATGTGAGTAGGTATATTATACTAGAGACTTTTTTCTTGGCAGAATATCTTGTTTTACTTCTTAGTTTATTTCGGGATGCGTCCGCTTCCACGATTTTTGTTCTACAAATTGTTGAATATTTTCTCAGTAATATCACTGCAGAAACCATTCTCTATTGTTTACGAGTACGTACTTGGGTATCTATAAATGTAGGAGTAGGAAACGAACTTTCGTATCTGTTAATTAGTGCCGCAAAGCAATGGCCAATCTTTTTATGGCTCCTTAAAATGCATTAAATTTAGAGTAAACGAACGTAAAACACTTTTATTTGCGCATTATGTGGTTTTTGTGATAATGATTTCTCAGTTTATTTAAAGTAGGTAACTGGGATTTAAGAAACAAATCTGTTATTTAAGTTATCAACTCGATGTAATACGTGTGGTACCATTTAAATCCGGACGGGTCGCAGTCACGTTGTCTGGTGTCTGGCACTCGCCAATTGCATCCGATTTAGGTCGAATGGACACGAAACAAAGCGTCTTTCGTGATGTAACTGCTTGTTTACATTAGCTTACTAAAGTGAAACTAAATTCGTTTGGTTAATCGGTTTGCGTGAAACGTTCCGATTCTGCATTTGGGTTTGGTAAACATTTCAAAGTTTCAAAAACCTGTTTATATAGGATAGCGAGAGAATTCTTAAATTGTCAACTTTGTGATACGAGTACTATCCTCCATCGCGCATCACCTCTTTTTTGTGGTTAATAATTGCTAGTACCTAGACCTACCAATTTTAATGGCTGGCGATTGTAACCGATAAGATTTTAATTAGTTTTTTGCTCTCTAGAGGTCTTTCCAGACTTCAAAAGTTTGCATTTTTTCTAAATAAATTATTTTCCTGAAGTATGGGTACATACATACAGAATAGAATAGATACATAAATACAAAATTGTTCTCCTACTTTCTTCTAATAAATAATTAGATAATGGAATCCTCACCTTGCCAAAACTTCCTTTCCCCAGCACCTTGATGAACTGAAAGTCTTCAATGGTGTACTTTCTGAACCGTGGTATCGACCTTGCTGGAGGGGTAAACCTCCCAGTCTTCTTGAACAGGCTGTATGCTGTGGATTGCTCTGTAAAAAGTTACGAACTCATTTTATCTGCTCTATGTACCTGGGGGGGCAATGATGATTTTAGTAGAATGACCCTTTTATGTAATATTGTTAAAAGTTTTAGTATGACATATGTATTTAGATATGACTTGAATATAATTTTCTTCGTCTTAATATTATTCAGTGTCTAGTAGGTTCTAGATAGTCTGTCGCCTATAAATTTTGTTGCCGCGACTGTTTATAATGTTGGCTGTGTTTCCGTTTACGCAGGTAAACGGCGTTGACACTTCGTCCTTCCAGACTGTCTAGGTCGCATTTTGTGCTTAGATTATGGTCGATTACAGTACGATATATTATTTTATAGCTTTTAAATTTGTTTATCCAACGCCATATAGTCTGACTGCGACTGACTTAGATTTACGCAAAACTGACTTCGATGCGAACTGGTGGAAGTAAATATTATTGTTTAGTTTTAAAATGTAATTGATAGGGTCAATAAAAGTCATTTGAAGAATTTGCCTCTTTCCATATACATCTGTCTCTTATCTTAGCGATGTTCCCGGTCGCATCGCGTCCCTCTCGGGAGCCCGGATTCCGCTATTACCCCAAATTATTCAGGGTCGGCACAGTTGATAAATCTTTGGATTTGTTTATGTTAAGACATCCGATGTCGTAGTACTCATAGTATGACATAATAATTAGTAGTTCACCATCTGCTATCATCTAAACATTTTATTAATTTTCTTTCACTGCGCCTGTGATCGCATACGTCGCTAAAAATATTTGCTCAGACAGAGCAATATCAAGGTCGGCAGTGACATTTCTAGGGTAATCACTGAATTTACAATAAAATAACTAGGCAGCCATAAAAAGTAAAATGTTAACGACTATTTCATTTTTGGAATTCTTTTGGTTATTCTTTTAGTTTATTATACCGTCAAAGGATGTCTGGAATAGATTGCCTATAAGCAATAGGTCCAGCCTTTGGCCCACCTAGATTTTAGACGTTTTTTCTTTTTGGTGTTGTAATAATTTATGTGGTGTGTAATAAATAATTAATAACAAATCTATTTATCGTCTTTATTATGATGTTCGGATGTGATTTTAGCTTTCGTTTCATTTAAAAAATATACAAGTTTTATAAATGGCTTGGCCTTTAGCAGCGTTATCTTTTGATTCTGGTCCGACTATATCGAGTGTAGCATTAATATCCATCATGCAATTACTTTTCCGGATAAATAATTGCTTCAATTAGTACCTATGTTTGGCATCGAGATATACATACGTCGTCATATTATCTACGTAATGTAACATGTCTTATAATATTTCGTTAATAGAATATAGCTCGTCCATTTTCTGACGTAGAACATGATTTGTATTGAGATTTACGCAAATTGTAGTAGGTAATAGTCCCACGCCCCGTACAACAGCATTATGCAACAATTTATTACGCCTTTCGATTTTATTAACTGTTTTGTTTAGATCCTATAGCGTTTGGTTTTCCACTTTATCTATCACAAAATTAGCTTGTCGGCTTAAATTTCAATTTTTTTATGATGATTAATATTTTACAGCGATAGCAATAAATCTTTCATCAAGTTCTTATTTATGTTTCCCACTCGGTTCTTTCCTCTTTGATATTTTGGCAATATAAATAAGTTTCTGTTCAACACTAGCAATCAATCAATGGCTTATTATTGGGACTTCAATTTCGATTCGAAACACATTTTTTCTCAATTTTATGTTTACGAATTAATTAATTATACAAACAAAGAATTTTGCAAAGTTTATTTGTAATAGTATCGAAACATTAACAATGAATTTATAAGAAATGTGTCTTGGAAGAAAGAACTTAAATTTCGTTAACACAAATGGGTTCCGTAAATCATTTAGCGCAGTAAAATATATCTGACATTTTGAATATTGTTATTATGTAGGGCACGAGGCGTGCTCTCTGGCACTTTCGAAGAAAAGTGGATGACATATATTTTGCAATTCCGTGGTCATTTATATCTTATTTTTATAATATCAAATAGTGGGTCATCGTTTGTTCGTCAACATGTTAAACGACAAAACCTGCTTGCCTACTTTCACAACTTTTTTAGAAATAAATTAATCTAAAGAATGAGAAAATGAAAATGATTGAATCTGAAAGTAAAGTGATTTATGACAAAAATATAAACGTAGAATACAAGGAATATAGTATTTTAGTAGCTGCAAGCATGAAATTTAAAATAAATAAAACACATAAAAGACTAAAGCATCTGATGCACTCTGGCTACGAATACTACTACGATAGACAAGGAATATTATTACCAAAGCATAAAACTTTATTAAGATCTCAAATAGGTACATGAACAAGGTATTAGTAAACACTAAAACTAGAAATCACACAACTAAACTAAATGTAACTCATAAAAGCTATGTACGAGCGACAAATCGATTAGCATACTATTAAATTCTTAGTGTGGATATTTGTATGTTATAAATTATAAAACCTTTTCGCGCACAAAAATACCAATTGCGCTGAAACTTATTATGATATCTGGAGTTTCCAACGAAATTGATTGCGCGCGTCTTTGCAGTTTGCAGAAAGACTGTCGCTCGCACATCTTTTTCCTCAAAACTTATCGAGTTTCTCACCAAGCGCTTGTTCTAAGATGTCAGTGGCTGGCAATTGAGATGCATTGCCCGAAGACGATGACGGTCCAGGACTGTCACCACCTGTACATATGATATAGAGTAATCTGTTCTCGGAAGTAAACATTCATAAGAACAAAGACAAAGTAAATATTTTATTTGAAATTGTGACTTTATTTGAAATAGTAGGTATATAATTATTATTATGATACATTTAAGAGTGCAGCAATAGAAAAAGTGATTTAGATAATATCCTCATGCCATGCAATATGTATCGAATATTTTACCAAAATATGGCACATTCAATTCAAACTTAAATCGTTATTTACTTCTAAAGAATTATCTTCAGGTCTGATTCTACAGGTATTAAGTCCATCTGGCAAAGCTATAAAAATAGTATCTGTGACGTTTGAAATTCAGCCAATTGAATCGAAGAACTATCGATCCACTCGTTAGAAAAACACAGCCGTCACTCACATCTGGATTGAAGTCTAGAAATATTTGACAGAGAAACAATAAATTGTGCTATTATGTTTATTAACAATGTGTTCCATAAAAATTTAGAAAGGCATTATAAATATTATTTTATTGTTGTATAGTTTTATTTATATTGTTTTCAATTATTTTAATTCAGGTGAGTGATGCTGATGATAGATTGGCGATTGGCCAGACTGCATCTTCCACCTGCGTATTTTCTTGAGATGGGTGTCTTCTTTGTACTTTCTTAAACTGACTTGATTTCGGTTTGCTTTAGTTTTCATTTTTCGATTAATAACGTTTGTTTACTTCACATATAAAATTATTTATTAGGCATAAACAGATAGTTATAGTCAAAACATCCAACTTTATTTGATAGCGTCACGTTGACTTATAACGCCGTTTATCACGTTTTTTAACAATTCACATAAACTACGGTACATCTAAATAAAAAAATGTATAATAGTCCCTTCCAATAAAACAAGACTTTAGTTTAGCCGGCTGACGTAGGAGTGTGACGTATGTTCCTTGTGATAACGTGTAATTTATGATATCATCTTCGAAATGAATACCTACCCTTCTTCGACGCCGTTCTCGTAGCCAGTGCTTCTACCAACAGGCGCTGGTTAACCCCACATAAATTTGCTGTCAATTTTTCACATTTTCGATGGCAGTTTACATCGCAGTCTAGAACAAACAAAGGATTCGTCTTCGATGTCGCCTATTGTTAGTAGGATTTCTTTATTTACAGTCTACTTATTTACAAAGTTATATTACCCGCTCAAAGCCGTGCAAAAGCATCATGCATCATGTGAGTTGACAATGATTAAAATGTAGGCGGTTTGGGTAAATAATATTATCATTATTAATTTACCTTTCTTTATTTGCATAAATGTGGCAGGAGAAGTAGGAGCTGAAGAGTCAAAACCGGAGTCATTTGATCCTGTTGATGTTCGCCCGTCAGGATTGTTCTCACACTCGTAAAACTCAGTTGAATCTTCGCTAGTGTCAGATTCCTCTTCAGATGACGTTTCGTCTTCAGAAGACTCCGACTCAGAGTCTGAGGAATGAATAATTTGTGGTACTCTCTTTTGAAGCGGACGAGGTGTCGCTATCAGCGGTTTTGTCGCTTTTTCCTCTTTCACTGGTCTTTTCTTAGACAAAGGTGGATTTGCAGTTTTAACAGAAAGCGTTTTAACTGGTGTTTCAGCCTTATTTTCCTCTATTTCTTTTTGTGATGGTTCCCTATTTTCTACTTGTCCATTATCACTCGTGATAACATTTTTGATTGGAATGTTTTCAGGTTCTGTAACTATTGAGACTTTTGGAACATTATTATCAACTTCGGCATTAGAAGGTTCTTTACATTCATTCGCTTTGTCTTCTTCCTTCGTTGCCTCTGGTTTTAGTTCTTCAGGTTCATGTTGCAGTTTTTCAGTTGCCTTTTTATATTTTTCTACAGACAAGCATTTTTGACACGTTTCTACCAAAGGTTGCTTAGGAGAATCTCTAGTAACTTTAGATATTTCCGTATTATTTATTTCTTTTTTGGAGTCTATTTCCTTTTTGTTGTCTGGCTTTATCAATGCGAGTGAAGATTCCTCTGTTCCTGCCATATTCGTTAGTTCTTTAACCTTAAGGGCAACTTTTGAAGGTCCTAATTGAGATGATTCACCTGCAATTTTGGGAGGAATTTTTATTTTTCCAACGCTTGATGACTTTGGTTTTTCTTTATCAATTTTAGATTCTTGTTCATTCTCAGTCTTTTTTTGTTCAGTTTTAACAGGATTTTTAGATATACTATCCATTTTGGAAGGTGTCATAGAAGGTCCTAATGGAGATGAGTCGCTTGCGATTTTAGGAGGAATTTTATTTTTTCCTACGCTTGAAGACTTCGGTTTTTCTTTATCTTTTTTACATTCTTTTTTCTCAGTTTTTAGTTTGACAACTTTTACAGGAACGATTTGAATTGCAGAATCATTGGATTTTACTTCTATTTTGGAAGGAGTTGTCGTGATTTGGTCAGTAATTTTTATATTTGATTCATCTGCATCAATTAATGTTGATTGAGTGCCAGATAAAGTCGAAATGGCGTCAATTTTAACATCGGTGGTTTCCATTTCCACTTTGGACGCCAAACTATTAACGTCTGTTTGATTATCAGTTGATTTGGTTGTTTCTACTTTTTCTGTAGTCTTGGCTTCCAATGTTTTAAGAGTTTTATTTCCAAGTACAAGTGGTTCCGATGGCGTACTGACTGACTTACTGTTTTCCTTTATTAACATGACATTCAATTCTAATTTATCGATGTGACGTGGTTCGTTATCAACTTTCAGTTTCGGAGTTTCCTGAGTAGGAACAGATTTGTTAATTGAGTTTGTTGATACTTTTTTACTAATCTTATCCGACTCGGCAATTTTAGCTTCGTTGAAAACTTCTTCTTTATTTGGTATAATGTCAACTTTAATTGAACAAGGTTCTTCAATAATTTTAATTTTATCTTCTTTTCTTGAGATATCGTTTATAGGTTTATCACAGTCATTAGATGGCGGTTCTTTCCTTTTATCTTTGGTCTTAGTATCACTGGTGTTACGGGCAAGTTCTTTTAGGTCTTTTGGTTTTAATTGAATTTCGTCACATTTTTCTTCAACATCTGAACTTGGTAAAGAGTTCTGTTTCTGTTTGCTAACTATTGTTACATCTGATTTATTTTCATGGAGATCAGTACTTATTTCGAGTTTCTGAGTATTTGCATTGTCATTGCTTTTATCGTATAGAATCGGTGTAACCATATTTTCACTTTCGCTACTACCATTAATTTCATTGGCTTGCGGTTCTTCGTCTTGTGGAAACCAATAAAAGGCTCGTTTATTTTTTTCTCTAGCCTCTTCAAGAAGTTGTTTTCTCTTTACCAAATAAATAGTTTCTCTTTTTCCAATTTTATTCCAAAAGTTACCATCGTCAGGCTCTGGCGTAATAGGATCTGTACTCTGTGTTCGTTTAACCTTTCTCTTGATGCTATTTCGTTCTTTAGTTCTTCTTAGTGGCATTTTTGGACACGCTGTTTCTTGCTCAGGTTCTTCTATAAAACTACTGAACAATATTCCTTTTTTTGGTAGTTTTGGTATGTGACGCTTTTCTTCGACGGTTACATTTTCAATTTTAAATTTCAAAAGATTAGAAGGTGGTGTGATTTCTACTGATGATGTTATTTTCGTTTTTATTTTGGGTTTTTTATCAGGTGCTTCATGTTTAATTGAAAGTCGATTTTCTTCAATTGCGGGCAAATCGACTTTTATTGGTTCTTTACAAAGCTCCGTTATAGAATCCAATCTGCATATACTACCACCAGAAAAAGATTTCTTTAGGCTACGTCGTTTTAGTTGGGCTCTAGAGTCCTTGCTATTTCTGAGTGATTTAAGATTTTCATGCAGTGAATGGTCAGATTTTGTTGTTTTTAAAGGATGTCCTTTGTCAGATTTTCTCCTTTTTGGCGTCGGTGTTATAGTATTCTGTAGTAAATTATTTTCGTCATCGACTCCAAGTTTGCTTAAATCTAAAGTAGCAATACTTAAATTCTCACTTTTTATTAAAGAATCCAAAACACTGGCCTGTTCAGCTAACAGTTCTAAAGAGCATCTTCTATCTGGAGATTTACTTGTTGATGGCAAAGGCGCTACGGTTAAGTCTTTGGAAACACTGTTTAAACTGTTGCTAGCTCTTTTGTCAATATTATCATCTACATCTTTCAAAATAAACTTTTCTACTAATTTTGCTCCTAAGGTTTTCTTTTCTCTTTTGTCGATGTAAGTCAAATCTTCAGACAGTTTTTGTCTCCAACTAAGCGATTCTGGCTCGGCCGAAGATGGCTCGACAACAGTTTGTGTTATATTTTGAATGTTAGTGTCAATTGTATCATCGGTCGGTTGTGCATCTTCTTCAGGCTTACGAGGAGAATCTCTTTCTTTTCTTTTGATCGTATGCAGCCTGACGACTGTTCTTCCACGTTTAATGGTACTTCTTTGTATGCCCGGTGACGAATTAATACCAGTTTCTGGTTTTCCATCCACTCTCGGCATGAAAGGTCCATTTTCCTTTTCTTCGGCTGTAGTTTTGTTTTCTTGGCTGTCGCTGTAGTTTTCTTGACTTTTGGGAGGCGTAAACTCTTTTTCCTTTTGTGTCGTAAGTGTCGGACTAGATAAAGACTTTGTCAGATCTTTGTTCCTATACCTATCTCTAGACACGTCGATGTTCTCCGTGTTTATATTAATAGGACGAGGAGTATACGCTGAATTGGTACCATAACTTCTTTTAGTTATCGGAACTCTTCTAGGACTGTTAAAACGAACCGGACTTGAAGTTCCCCTTTCGGAGATAGTGCTGAGCATAGGAGAGTAATTCCGAGGTATCCATCTGGAGGACGTGAGCGGTGTACGAGAGTAACTACTGAGCGAAGAGTGGCCACTATAATTGCCTCCGGGGTTGAGATAAGATGCACTGTATGACCCACCGAGCGGTAAGAACGAGGGGGTGTAACTGTAGGGCACGCTCGAGTACGAAGGTGTTCCACTGTAATACATGTTCAAATTGCGATCAGAATATAACGGCATTATTTCGCGATAACGCGAGCGCGCATGACGACCGCGGGCGAGGCGCTCGCGTAGACTGAGCCGCGGCGGGCAGCGCGACGGTGACGGCGCGTGCACCTGGTACTTACACCCTGCGCCCGCGCAACCGACCAGGTGATTGATTGATGGTATGCGGACAATAATAGATTCATACGACACGTTATGTTTTCGGAAATATTTTATTTGCTGAACTTCTTACTGCCATTTGGAATAGCGTCTAACCTGAAGCTTTTTCCTCAAACAATTTTTATGTAATTTAAGTAATTCGTGGTATTAATACGTGGTTACAGATCAAACAATAAATGACATGCAACGGTCGTCCAAGAATATCGTAGACCGCGTGACAGTTGTATTTTTAGTCGACATGATATTGTAGAAAGAATTCGCTGTGTTTATTTAACATTTTAGTCTGTAATGATCATAAAATCTAAGCGAGATCCCTCAAATGTCTACTTAATTTTTAATTCATAGTCATGGTCTGTTGAAAACAAAATAAAAATATTATCATTGAGAATTCGAGTCGAACGCTTTTCTTTTCAAGGTAATCTATTTGGAGAAGATCACTTGAAAGTTTTTCCTATAGTTTTTGAGATGTTATTTAAATAAAATTGTTTTAAAGTCGCCAAGCGGACTCGTCCGTGTTCATGTTAATAGGCGGGTACAGCCATTGAAGAAGAAGTCTCTCATTTCTCTGCCGTCTTCTTACTTGTTTGCTACAAGTGAACAGGCATCTTCTAGGAAGCGTGCTACTTTTGAGACATCACTTACCCATATTATAAATACCAATAAAAAATCTAAAAAAAACTGTCTATTATTATAAATTTTGTTGCAATGTTATTATTATACGTTCAGTATCACGGGGCTACGAAGCTTCGAACCTTCGGAAGGCATGCGTAGAACCGAAGTCAAAACTTAGAGGCCCGTAGTGAAGTGGACACTGAGATTATCTCTGTCTGCACTATAAAATGCATTTACCGGATTGTATTGAACTATTAAGAAATCTACGGCAGAAAACTATTTAGGCTGAGGGGACGGAGACTCGCTAATTCACAAACTAAGCCAACCTAATCAGCTGAGTAAAATATAACAAGGGAACAACATATAGGTACTTATAGAAAGGATGAAGGAACCTTACAGGATTTCAAGTTATCACATGCCAGAAAGTAGGTCAATTCATCATTCTCTAAGACTATTGTTTTAATAGCCGGAGTTGTCCCACTGCTGAGCGAAGGACTCCATCCAACTCAAAAATACGGGTCTATTTTGTACCCTGGTTTGCCACTCAGGCTTATATTTGTCGACCTCGTCCCGCCATCTCCGCTTTGGTCTGCCGAGTCGCCTCTTGAAGATTGAGTTCCAGTCAGTAGTGACTTTTGCCTAACATTATTCTGGCAGACATGTCCCAGACCAATTTTAGCATGGTGGCTTTGTGGCCTACCTTCACGATTTATGTGAGAGCGCGTAAGTCAAAAATGCCAGTTATCCTTCTTTAGCCTCCTCGCGGCCAAGACCATTGTGACATAGTCAAAACGTCGAGGTAAGAAAATTAGAAAAGTAGAAACTACGCAATAAAGCAAATCATTAATTATGTGTTTCAATCGTGTTAGTTTAAAAAGTTTATCTTTGTTTAGTCGTATTACGAGATATATTAATGTGTGTGTTTATGTTTTAACTAAAACAAGTAGGAAAATACTTGATTAGTCAATAATAATGTTGCAGTACCAAAACTACATTTAGTCTTGATAATATACTGAAATGTATTTACCAATGTTACCTATTTGTTTTTCGTGAAAGGGTTGGCTGGGAATATAAATTAAGGTAATTATTTGTTAATCCAGGTCTCCGGCTATCGACTTACAAATTTTTTATCGCATTTAGATCAGTTAATGCGCGAAGGAGTTACAAACACACTTTGTATGTTGTTCAGAAAAAATATGTCCTCACTCAATCACTTAATTAATTGTCCCTTTATTCGTCCTTTAAATATTGCTAATCAATACACTGTCAGTGTCAAGTACTTTTTTTATATGACCGATGCTATACGAAGTGCGCCGGGTCAGCTTGTGTTTTATGGAACTTTAAAACTATACCTACCAATAAACATTATCATTTCAACGTAGATATATTAATATAGAAAGAAAGCAAATATAATTTTCTTTCGTAGCCCCCCGTAGCTTGATATGAAATGCCGTAGCAATAGTCGTAGAGGCCCTACGACAAGTGGCGTAGCATAGCATTCGTAGCAAACCGTACACTGTAGAGTTTCTTCGTAGCGTTGTAGGTTTCTTTACATTTAGCTGTGCTGGTCTAGTGGTAGATACAGTGACTTTCATTCCGAGGGTCGTACGTTCGTATCCCATGAGGAAACCAACTTGTCCTAGGACTCAACACGGTCTGAAGGCATACGATATTTGTCTATCCGGAGTAGGCTTCCGTGGCGTTCCTACTAACTACTAAGCTCTATGAGGAGGCCCATGCCCTACAGTACGTGGGGCAATTTAGGGGGCTAACAAAAAAAATGATTATATTTCTTATGTTAAAAAACATTTTACAAGGAGAAATGCATCATCAAAAATTCGCCACAAAAACCACTGCGAGTCCGGCAAGCGAGGGGCACAGGTTCGAATCCTGTGCCCCTCGCTTGCAAATATTTGATGATACATTTCTTCTTGTAATAAATTTCTAAAAAACAAGATATTGGTTTGGTTCAGTCTTCTTTAATGGCTGTACTGGCCCAGGTATCGGAACACGAAGAAGCCCGCTTGACGTAGGTCGGATGGTGATAAACCGCGGCTAAAGCCACCCATCAAGCGATTGCTGTTTTAGCATCACTGTGTGAAGTGATACAACTAACGACTACATACCACGAACGTGAACATCACAAACTCACAACATTATATATCAAAGTCAAACTTATTTTATTCACCTTCTTCTTTCCGTGTAGTGGTGTGGCTCACCTAGTGTTAGAGTTTCAGGTCGCCCTAAGGCCTCTAACTTGACCTAACGACTGCTATCAGAGATAACAACCGGGACCAACTGCTTAACGTGCCTTCCATAGCACGGATTATTATATTTTATTCACCGAGAGCAATGTATGCAAAAACATGATCATTTTAAAACGTCCACTTAAGAACGTGGCGACTGTTACCATTTCCATACAAACTTAATACCAAAATAAATTATGAAAAATTTATTTTGGTATTAAGTTTGTATGGAAATGGTAACAGTCGCCACGTTCTTAAGACTATGATTTAAGTGCGATCTCGGAAACCACAAGAAACTCACTAGGGTTTTCTTTTTTGTGATCATATGTCAAAAATTACAATCGCCAAAATACAGATATTTAAAGTATGGCGACGTATTATTAAAATGACCATAGCAGCCATGCAAAGTAACTAACAGCCATGATAATTATTTAAATAACACCCATGCAAATTGTGTGACTAATGATAACGCTTACATTAATAGTGCATTAGGCATAGCTAAGTTACTTTAAACTAGTTCTAATGATAAAATGCACTTAAGAGGGCTACTTGACGAACGAGTCGATGCGTATTTCGCATGCAAATAGGGTACAAAGATAAAGTCCCTTTAACATTATCCTATTTCGGTGTTTTTTAAGGTTCCGTACCCAAAGGGTAAAAACGGGACCATATTACTGAGACTTCGCTGTCTATCCGTCTGTGCGTCTGTCACCAGGCTGTATCTCATGAACCGTAATAGCTAGTAGTTGAAATTTTCACAGATGATGTTTTTTGTATTAAGTTAATAGATAGAAAAGAGGTTTTTAATTTTGTATTATCAAATAGCCCTTTAAGCTTTATAGGATTTATAAAACATTGATTAACTTAGCCAGTTACCCCTTTAATTATAAACGACGATTATCAGATGACTAAGTTATGTAACGTTTGTCTCTGTCTATCAACTTTGAAACTTCATGACACAGTAAAAGACAAACGATACATAGTTTATGCAGCTGTTAATCATTGTTTATAAGTAAGGGGGTTAATTAATATTTGATGAAGCTTATTACATTATGCCACTTGCAATAACAAAACATAGCTATTTCACCGCTAATTAGAGCCGGGTTGCACCAGATGCGTTCAGTGCGTGCGTGGTGTTAATAAAGGACTTGATATAGCAACCCGTTCCATACTCCTACGCATATATGTTATAGCGTCCCAAGCTGTGACCAACAAGGGTATAAGAGATGGGTCCGCTGTTCCGTCCGACCGCCCCGGAGGGCAACCGTGCTTGATCAGTTATAGACAGATCGTGTCCCCAAACGTTAGATTCGGTTCTCTTAAGGGAGAGCTACCCCGTGCCCAAAACGGCACTACCAGATTGTCCAGACTGGTACCGGAGCAATGAAGCCGCTCACCACTCGTTCCTCGGAAGAGGAGCTAACGACAACCTCGCTGGGGCCGGCGGAGAGGCCACCTACCACATCTCCATGTGTGGTACCGGAGCTGTTAAAGGCACGCTCACTTCCCGGCATGAATCCACATGCCTACCTAGAGCCTATAAATCCTGGTAAGGACCGGTCTTCCCTAGCGTAGAGACCTACGCTTTCTGGCACAGCGCAGCCGGAGATGCGGCACCCCGAGAGGCACCACTAGGGCTACTCCTGAGCCTCGCGCACTCGTCGAAACGACGTGCAAAGCGCTCGCCGCGTATGAGGACGACCCCCGGTGATAAGCATACCAGAGTTGACAAACGTGCCGTAAAGGACTTGATATAGGGACAGCAACCCGTTCCATTACTTCTACGCATATATGTTATAGCGTCCCAAGCTATAACCAGCTAGGGTATGAAGAGATGGGTCCGCTGTTCCGTCCGGCCACCCCGGAGGGCAACCGTGCGGGATCAGGACGGAAAGGACTTGATATAGAAGGGATCACAAGCGCCAGGGCGCTGTATACAAAAAGTTATATAAACCACACCCGCGACGCTAAATATATTTATTTGGTAAGGCGCCATCCGTTTTTTTATCTTCACATCGCAGCGCCAGACTCATCTGGGGCGTTTCTTATATCAATTCTCTTATATTTGTTCAATTTTGCATGCCTGCTTCTCTTTTACAGTATCATACATTACAACTCCTGCATACGCACGTCACCTCACGCCACGCATCTGGTGTAACCCACCCTTATTTAACTACACCGTGAAAACTGCAAAAAGCTTTAATAAACTTAGTAGGTAGGTAAAATAAAAATTAAGTAAAATTTACTGAGAACTCGCTGACAACACAGATCTTTGTATTTCGCACAGAAGTGCTTAAATGGTTGCATGAAAGGCGATGATAGAATAATTTGTCTTGTCAATGAGTGCGCACTCGCATACTGCAGCCCGAAACTCATCGGTTTTCGATTAGTTCCATTTTAGTACTGCAGGTAGGTTGCAAATGTAAAGTTTCTGATTAATTACGGTTAAGTTATTTCTGTTCTCCTAATATAAATTGGTAGGTAAGTACCTAACCTACTATACAAAAGTTTTTGGAATTTATACAATATATAAGTACACACATCAACATCGTCTAGGGATATTTTATATAAAGTTCTTAAACTTAAAAAATACTGGCCGATTTAAAAATATTTTAATGGAACCTTATTGTGTAGGCCTTATTGTATGATTCCAAATTTGAATTAAAAAAAAAAAAATTAAAAACATAAGATTAGCGCGGCAATTATTGTAGCGAGTTCGAAGGTTTAAATTTACTTAACGCAGTTTTAAGCATTTTGTTTAAACAAATTGAAGTTTTAATACATTTTTTTTTGATTAATTACAATTTAATACAACTGTATGCATCATGCAGCGGCGTCATTTAACAAGAAACGAAATGTTAAGGGCAGTAGGAATGCTCCAAGCTGGGGCTACTCAACGGAGTATTGCCGTGGAGATTCGAACAAGACAAAACGTGATATCAAGATTGTGGTCACGTTATCGTGCTACTGGTGAAGTGGCTGAAAGGCATCCAGGCGGAAAGCGGATAACTACCCAAAGACAAGACCGATTTTTGCAAGTGGCCGCGAGAAGACAACCAAATGTTACGGCCATGCAGTTGGTTTAAACGCTCCAGTCAGACCACCAGGTGCTTGTCAGTGACCAAACTGTGAGGAGAAGACTGCACGAGGCTAACCTTCATTCTCGCAGGCCGCTTCGTACTCTAGTACTACGCAGAGGAAATCGTGGACGAAGATTACAGTGGGCTAGAGAACATTTGCCTTGGGAAGATATCGAGTGGTCGGTAGTGTTGTTTATCGATGAGTCCCGATTCGGATTTCATCCTGATTCACGTAGAGTACGCGTATGGTGAGCTTCTGGTCGTGACAACCGTCTGCAACACCCTCAGGAGGTCCATCCATACCATGGCGGAACAATTATGGTTTGGGCGGGAATTCGTATTGGTGGAAGAACAGACCTCGTTTGGATCAGAAACACTATGACTGCCGAAAAATACCGTAATCAGGTGCTAGCACCAATAATCTATCCCCATCGACTGCAAATGGGCCAAGTTTTCACGCTCATGCACGACAACGCCCGTCCGCACACTGCGCGAGTGGTGACCAGCTGGCTAGAGGAGCACGACGTGTCGGTCTTAGACTGGCCCGCGCAGTCACCAGACCTAAACCCCATAGAGCACGCGTGGGATATGCTTCAAAGAAGGGCTTTGAGGAATTTGCCTCCAAATGTTGCGACTGAAGAGCAACTTTTTTGCATCTTAGCAGGACCTGGGACAATATTCCGCAGCAAGATATTGACAACCTGATTCAAAGCATTAAAAACCGTTGCAGGGCCGTGATTAACGTCATGGGTGGTTTCACTGACTACTAATTTTAACTTCAAATAAAAAAACCTAATAATTTCGTTTTACTTTATTTTTTTCCTTAGATAGACATTTTATCTTAAATTTAACATTCTTTCACTTTTTGCGTTTTTTAAAATAAAAAAATATTTGAGCATAAAACAATATTTTGTTGTATTCTAAATCATAGTCTGATAAGTAGGCTTTACAAAAATATATACATGTTGTTTGTTAGGAAACACAATTTTTGAGTAAATTGAGAAATTCTGAATATCCCTAGACGGTGTTGATGTGTGTATATAAAATACAAAAGAATTGGTCAAAATAGGCATGATTTCGGGCATCACTAAAATGCGTTTTATTTGAGACTTTCGGGCCGTCAGTACAGCAGACAATAATAATTGTTACACGTCGGGAATCAAACCCGAGACCTGTCCCACAAAGGTCACCATACCTTCACACTTAAGCTCGGGCTTGAAGAACCCATACAAGAGACCGCCGCAGTGGTCGCAGAAGGTCGGCGAGACGAACTGGTGCGGTCGGAACCGATGCGGGACGTCCACTTTGAACCGCTCGCGAAGGTACTGCAACACAAAACATTGAGTTAATGCTTCGGCTTATCAAAAAAAATATGTTCTTTCTTCCTACTTGTTTGAGCTTCGGTCAGAATAAGCTTTCTTCAACAAACAATTTGGCGTTGATTTTATGGATAGACAAGAGCTAGGTCCCGCAGTTTCACCCGCATAAGTCCCGATCCTGTGGGAATTTCCAAAAATCCTTTCTTATCGGATGCCTACATTATATAGATAACACACTCTTTAAATTTCAGTTGTGTACTATCCGCGGTTTAGCCTGTGCGTTGATCAGTTAGTCAGTGAGGACAAAGCATTTTATAGATAAGAAAACCCAAATACACAGGTACCTACTAAAAGAAAGCAATTTTTGTCTACAAAAGTAGGCCCTTATCGGTTATAAAACGCTATTGCAAATACGGCAATGGCTAAATTGATAGCGTTAAATGTGCTGCTAAAGCAGTCACTTAGTGGGAGGCTTCGGCCGTACGTGGCTTCTTATAACTCACCACCAAGCTATAATATATAAGTATTCCGATACGTAGGCTTGTGTAGCCACTACGTTTGGTTTTTTGTTTGTTTTGCTGCCATCTTTCAATTTTCGAGGTGGGTGACATATCAAATCACCTATCGATTATAAACAGACTGACAAGCGAGTAATCTTATGAGAGTTCCTTCGTTTCCAGTTGAGGTACAGAACCCTAAAAAGGATTTTCTTTTGTATAAGTCTTATCTGACCCAGTTTTCATAATAAGATGACACCAATAATGATACATTGGTGTCATCTTCTAAGGAATTCAACCGCAATTTTAAGTTGTTGGTAGTTCAGATCTGTTTAGTCGATAACCACAATGTAACCTGGGACCTGTCGTGTTTCTTTCCGGCCATTTAAATTTTCATTAGGTGCTACTAAAGTAAGTGAGAGAAAAACTTCTCACTCTGTGTTAAATAGAAACTTACCCACTACTTTAATAAAGTGTAAAATACATACGACAGTAGCATCAGAATGTGCCGACGACCCAGGACACTTGCCCAGCAGCTTGTTGTGGCATCGCTTGTGGACCGCGGTCTGGCACGCGGCGCACCGGTACCCTTGCTTGCCGAACCCCCACAGGAACTCCTTGCAGAACGCACAGAACGTCGGCTGGCGGAAGAACTTGGCCACGAAGCGGTGCCCGTTCACTTCGTGGACTCTGCAAAATAAATATATGGATATTTTTGACTCACGTCAATACTATTATTACAAAGAAATCACGTTTGTCGTATGGGAGCCCCACTTAAATATTTATTTTATTGTTTTTAGTATTTGTTATGGCAACAGAAATACATCTGTAAAAATTTCAACTCTTTAGCTATCACAGTTCATGAGGTACAGCTTGGTGACAGACAGACGGACAGCGGAGTTTTAGTAAAAGGCTTCCGTTTTTACCCTAAAAAAGGATTTTCTTTTACTTATCTAAACGAATTTTTATAATCATCATCATTAGTGTCGTCTTCTAACTAACTACTAACTAACTATCTTAACACAATTTTTAATCGTTGGTAGTTGAGGCCTGTCTAGTGTCTAGTAGTCTAACCACATTCTACCCTGGGAGTAAGAGTCATCTATGTCTCTTCTACATAGAACATAGGCTCGGTGACATAGGGTTATTAAATTATTGTAGGTACCTAGAACATCTTTACTAAAACGAAAAACTCTCAAAACCGATCTATGTATTGTATGTATAACTAATACGTCATTTACGACTTGTTTCCTGGCTATAAGTAGTAGGTATTGGAATGTAAAATAAAAATATTAGTTATAGTTCCCGAATATTTTGATAGCACGAGTATGTTTTCATTTGAACGTCGAGAACTCTGTTATTATTATTATACTCTTAAAGTTGTAGTCGATCGAAGGACGTTACGAACAAGTCAACTAAAATTCCTTAACAAAACCACTTCTTTTATGTGGTGAAACCAAAACCAACTAGGTATCTACATATTATGTGCTTTTTTAGGCGGTTCAAAGTTGGTTCAAATTAAATTCTTTGTACTGTTACATTGAAGTATAGGTATGATATTCCTCGCCCCTAATCAAGTAGGTACCTAATGTAGAATAATACTAATACACTCATTTCGAAGAGTGCCAGTCCAATGGCAGGTTGGCAGGTAGCGCCCGACTAAAATTTACGTTAAAGCTTCCACTGCCCGACTGCCCGTGTGTATATAGGGAAGTCCTTATGGAGTACGTATAAAAACGATATCGTTTTATATGGATGTTTTCGCTTCAGTAATAATCACTTTTGAACCCGACGATACTGCAACATTGCAACTGCGATATTGTAATTTGTACCTAAGGCGTCGAGAATAAATTAGTAAATCTTAAATGCAAAGATTCGCGAGTAGGTATAACGTAGATATAGATAGCTATCACAAAGTACATTATAAATGTTGCTAAAACGTAGGTTAGGTGTTTCTTTTGAGAAATAATGTTATTTTGTGTATATTAGGTACGTAACATGAACAAATTGAGATGTTAGTTAAATAAGTAAATCTTGCAATTAATTCTACATTTATTCACCTATAAAATAAAATAGTAACACTACTCATTATCATAATTCTTCCCATTTCATAATATTCATAATATTATTATTTTGTAAATTATTTTATTATTATTCTACGCGTTCCAAAAGTTTTTAAAAGCGATGTTATTGAGATAATTCTTTTAATAGTGTTGGCAAAAAGAATATTTTGGAGTAAATTGAAAAGCATGTCGGATGTACCTACCCACATGAAACGATACATAACCCTTAAAAATTACATACCTACTTATAAATAACGGGTTTGCGTAGTTTTTGTGAAATTATCATTGAAAATTCTCAGAGCTCATGATTTGTTTAGGAGAAACTTACATTTTCTGGGAGATGTTTTAACACGTTAATAAAAAAAATATTAATAAAGTGATTTTATTTCAGGATTTTCAGGCTAAATTCACATTCAATCAAGTCGTAGAAGACCTAGTCCAGATTTGACCAGTCCGCAGTTGGTATATTATATATTATGTTGATACTATAGCAGAATCCCGCGGTTTCAACCGCGTAAGTCCCGATTCCGTAAGATTTTCCAAAAACCTATTCATAGTGGACACCTACACACTACACAGAACACACCCTCCAAATTTTATGTATCTAGGACCAGCTATTTGGGTTCTGCATTGATAGCTCACATCAGTCAGGACTGTGAATTTTATATGTATAGATCATGTATAGATAGATAAGTATTTTTATTACTCGGAGGAAGGCTTTCAGCGACGGCTTGTAAACACCCATTTGCCTATTCCCTATAGCCAAGCGAATGGTTCGTATTGCAATAGAAATCGAAACTTATCCTACTGCCGTCTTTCATTTACAAATCATCTTCTGGGTAAGTGGGATTAATCACGACATCGTCACTCACCAATGATAGTGCTACTATAGCGTATAAAATATCGTCTCTATAGAATAGGGTTATCGACACACTAAGCACCTACGCAAAGTTTGAGACCAATGCTTATGGGTAGGTAAGTTAGGTTCGGACTTTAGAATACCATAAAAAATATCCACCCATTCTACTCTACTCTTGAACAACCCTCTGTCGCAACTAATATATCAAACTTATGATAAAGAGATAGAGGGTCCTAGCTTATACACCTTTCGGTATCACGATTGGGGCCGTTGCACCGTCACATGCTCAGCAGAGCGCCGTCTGGGATCAGTTGATACCTATCGTGTCTCCAAGGCTACATAGTGTTTAGTTCTCGACTCTACTTTTGAACAAACTCACTTGTAATGCTTGATGGCCCCGCGCCGCTGAGTGATCCTCTTGCCCCGAGAGCGGCGCACCACCGGCACCGCCTCGGCCCCCGGGCTCTCGCCGCATCCTGCCCCCGGGAACCACTGAAAACGAACACGTTATTTGAACACATATAATTCAATCTGTATCTATAAACATCCTTTAGGATATGACGAGTGGATATGATATAGGTACAAACCGCGAAGGACAAGGTACCTACCCATAAAAGTAGACGTTATAGACGTTATGTGTGTGTGTGTCTGTATGTCTGTCGCAACAATTCTTAGAAATTAATGTCCCGATTTTTTTGCATAGGACGGGTCTCATTTCGGGGTATGTTCTAAACTATTTTTTTCCAAAACGAGCCTTACAAATGTTGAATATAAATTTAGCATATTTTGCTGAAAAAATGGTTTGGATAGGTAGGTACCTATATACCACATAATACATAATTAGTACAAGTCCTATACCTAAGACCTTTGCTGACTGTACGTACAAGGTAAAAAGGACAAATTACGTCATAGTTGGGCGTGTGTAAATATAACTGAAGGTGTCTGCAATTACAATGATGCATTTGAATTTAAAGCTGTTTTTATGAAGATTCCTTAGATTACGGTTAAATTAAATTAAAAATTAATCTACAGTTTTATTAATCTGACTTCATCGTTTCTTTAATCTAGTTAGAACGCCGTATCGTGCCAAAGCATGATTCATAATGCATAGGACATTTGGTATAACAAAGTCTGAAAACGTTTTAATTTCCATAAAACATGAATAAACTCTGTCAATGAACCTTTTAGTCCAGACGTTGAGACGTCTAATCTCGAATGCTACTCGTATTTTATAAACACTGCAGTTAGTTAGTGAAGTATACCTACTTTATTTTAAATATTTTTCGTAACGTCTCGGACATGATTGTAATTAAAATGAGACTTGAGTGATTGCCAGATCATTTATCTACGACGATACACTAGCTAGGTTTTTTGAGACATTTTGTTGTACAAAAGGTGAAAAGATTTAAATTAACTCTGATAAAATGAGTAGAATTATGTACATATGAGTTTATTACTTCACCTACGTACCTACATTTGTAATTGGTTTATGCATTTCCAATTCGGAGGTTTTAATGGGCATATGGATTATACATATATAACATATCGATTATGTATAAATCTGCCTACGTTTTATAATGTGGGGTGTTGGTAAAGCATGATTGACGTTAATTTACCTACACAATATAGTGGCACTTGGCAGTCTCACGACGAGCAAAAGACAAATTGCTGAATATGTAGTTTTACACGTGATTAGTAGAGCCTCCCCGTTTAAATGTGGGGAGTAGAACCCCCTATATTTGACCAACGACAACGGAAAATCTGATGGATGCATGCGTACCTACTTCTAGTTATAGTGCATCTAAACAAAATTTGAAAACAATAACAGCTTAAAATTTCGGTTACTCAATTTGAAATTGGCTATAAACATTGCCCACTAAAAGGTTGGTTAATAGCGACTAATTAACAACTATCAAAAAATCATTAAATGCGGTTTAGTAAAACAAAGTGATGTAGTTGATGGATACCGAAGCTAAGACAAAACGACTTGCGAGTTTGCCAAACGAACGTTCAATAAGATCGAGTACAACGATCTAAACCATATTGGATTGTTTTATTTACAGCTGTTATATTCTCATATCGTATACGTGCGTATGGAACGGAGCAACGGTTCATTTACAACAAACACCGAAACTCGAACGAAGCCAAGTTTTTACGCTTCGTGCTAAATCAGAGATTGAACAAAACGTACCCAAAACCACGATGACATCGCACTGTGTTCATATGTAGCGGCGGGGACGTCTCGCCAAATCAACCGTCAACAGCACAAGCGGAGGCGGACGGGGGTGTCATTTTCCAATTATAGACATTTATATTAAAACAAACACCTTTTCAGATGAAGGGGCACTACTAGATCCAACGGTATTTGCATAGAAAGCGACGATGCCCAAGGCTTGCGAATTCCCTGGCATGAAACCGGGTGATTACACGTTTAAAATATAGTGTGAATATCGAATGGCCAAAATTGAAAGCCGGTTCGTCACTTGTGCCCAATTCAGAATGGATGCAGATGAATTGTCACGTGAGCGCCCCCGCCGGCTTGATTCATATCGATCATAGATCAATCAATAAGCATCATCTTCTAGTTATTTGGATACAAAATGAACATTAATGTCAAATCAATTTTATATTACTGTTTACAGCGCATAATTGAATGTGACAAGTTTTAAAATATAATCTAAATGACTAACTTCCTTACACTTATTTAGATAAGTGAGTGTCAGTTGAATTTACTCCATGCTACGCCAATACAGTAGGTAAACCTTAACCCTATCTTTATTCGTAAATCAAGCCAATGTTCTAGGCATGCAATATTGGTAATGTAAACGTTTTTGAATAAAGGGGAGCATCAAGGTTGAGTGGCATGGTATCGCCGGTAAATGCACGGGTATAAATAGACGGAACCAACGTGAGCGCAGCGCTCACATCATGGAACTGATGTAGTTTATGTCGTTCCTCTGATATTATACAAATAGGATAACGTCATTCACTTCATTCAAGTGTCCGCGGGTTAGATGTAATGTAACGATCCTAATTAAAATAGCAGTGGTTGTAGAATTATGAACTCTATGATTTACCTAATGGTATTTGTTAGGTAAATCAGCTTTCATATTTAAATTCCTAGCACTGATGGTTGTTTACTTATCATGTTTGATACATAATATTTGTGTTACATTGATGATTTAATACTTATTTTAAACCTCGTTTGTAGGAGACGTTATAATTATTGACCTAGTAGAAATACCTAAATGCGTATCACAAGGTAAATAGCTAAATATACCTAAGCCCTAAACCTTAGAATAGTCTAACCTAAGTATTTCGTACCTAAAAAAATCAATAGAGTGATGTTGATAAACAAGCAGCATTCCATTAACAGTCTCCTAGCGATAATAAAGTCGTTAAAGTAATTCACAAATACTCAATCAGAGTTTGTTTATCTAGACAAGGTAAATTAGCGGTGATATGCACGACTCGAGGATAGAGTAGATACTTAGTAGAGTAGGGTAGTAATGTAGTAAACTCACACAGTCTGGACGTAGCCGTAGTGCGGGCGGGCGTGAGGCGGTGCGCGTGCGTGGTTTAGACGGCGCGGGCGAGCTGCGCCGGCGCGCCCCCCCGCCCGTGAAGATCATCGGGGCGCGCGCATCACCGGCGCCCACGCAGGCCCTACCTCGCCGTTGTCGCCGTCGACTGCGCCGGCGCGCTCCAGCCGCACGCTTCTCACTCGCGTATTAATAAACGAAATTCCAAGCGCACTATTCGCGGCCGGATATAACTTTTTACACGACTTTCGGCACTTACGTCGTCCGGAGCACTGAACGGTTAAGAGTCGGGCTCCTGTGCCGTCTACCGGAGTCCGTGTGACTCACGCGGCGCCCGCAATCTCACTCCTATACTTAAATACGCTCAAAAATACAAGGTACTTCATAATAACCCGACACAAACGCGAACGTTCGCTTCGGACAAATGATTTAAAGATAAAATTTAAATTTAGACGACCCGAATGTTTGTTTCTTTAACAGATTCCGACAATAGAATACGAAATAACATTCATAAGCATTTGTTACACAGATTTATACCTAGTTGCGTACGATTCAGTCACAATCAGAGTGTGGCACGTTTGGAACAGTAGAGATACAACTTTGTTATGTTGTATCTGTGAGGTGTATGGAGCTTGTATTGTGCGTGCTCCTTTTTGCCCACGTTGTTACTGAATCCGATCATAAAGGCCGGGAGCGAAGCTCTGAATACGCTTTGGCTTGCTTACACACACAATAGCGACAGCTTCGAATTATTCGAATTTCTTTTAGTTGTCGTCATCGAGTCATAAAATATCAATAAATTGAATCGAACGATTTAAACGGTGGTTAATTTTACGAGCGACCTCAGCGTTGTGATAACATGTTCATAAATCTACCAGCGAATTCTAAACTCATCTACTTACTATGTACTATTCTGTACTCTATGCCTAGGTGTTATACTAATGTAACACATAAGTACCTACGATGCATTAAATATTATACTATCATATCGTCGTATAAGTATTTGCTCATTTGCCTACTTTAATTCTAATAAATTTTAAACTGCTACGGCTACAGCCTACGCAAGTTTTCTGAAACTGTCTACCAACAACAAACCTAAGATAAATTAAATAAATGGGGCTTAATGAGCCTGTACTAAAATTTTGATTACTAATTTATTTTCGACTTCGACTGTTAACAGTGTGGACGCTGTTTAGTAAACTTAAAATAAACGGGAAACAAAGTGAAATTGGGTTAAAATCACGTCTTAAATCAATCTGAAATACCTGGGTACCGCACGAAAGAAGTCTGAACTGTTTAAGCTCACAGATATTTGGCTGGTGACGGAAACAAGAAATAAAACTACAGTAATAATATGGACACCTTTATTTGAATTGTTTGTTCATTCGCAGCGATTCACCCTAAAATAGACCTCAGTATGTTGAATAAATTTCAACTTGCTAGGCCTACCCGTTCCTGAGAAAACTGGTGGTAACAAACAGACATACCTTATGGGATCCTTTTTTAACCTTTTGAAGTAGGTACGGAACCCTAAAATACAACGTTTTAGTCATTTTCTCTGGGTGTCTATAATGTATCAAATGTTTGTATTTACAAAAAAAAAGGTATAATATGTAGTATATCCGTTGTCTAGACTAATAGTACAAGCACACTTATTTAGTTTGGGTCTGGATGGCGATGTGTGCAATGTTCTGCAATAACCTGCAATTTATTATAATCCGGCTCGAAGGACCAATGTAAAAATTAGTTCTTAGTTCAATTTTTTAACTTCTTACGTCTTATAGTTGTAAAATAAAATTAACAAAAAGGACCTTTATTTTAACAAGCTTTTATTTTTAAATGTATGTAGGTAAGGTAACAACTAACAATAGTTTACTTACAAATTAATCTAAACTTTCCTTCGGTGTTACTGAAATATTAAAGTGGAACATAACTACGAAAGCCTGCATTTTAATAGTTAATTTAGTAACCTTATCTATTATAGTACCTACCTAGTTTTTCACTCCTTGCACACACCGGGTCGGCAAACGACCCGGTGTGTGCAACGAGTGAAAAGAGAGTATTTCGCGCGCGCGCGCGCCCGCGTGCGCGCTCTCTCTCTCTCTCTTATATGAAACCAATGAGGAGTCTTATGAGCGGGTGCAATGCTGCGCATTATTGCTATCGATAAGCGTATCGAAGTTGCAACATGCTCAGCGCTCTGACCCTTTCTTTCTTCTTAATTTTTTTCTTTCTTTCTATAGTTGAACATACCAGTACGTACCTACGTACCAATAAAATCTAAACAGTTAATACCTAATTAAACATAATAATATCTAGATACCTTAAAAACAAGTGACAAAACAAAGAAAATAACATTCTATTTATATAAATTAATCCCCTAATCACCCTACAATTGTTAGTTTAGCTACCGACGACAACACGAAACCCATTAATTTAGCGAGGGGACATTAATTAGTACGAGGTGTCAATCGTGTCGCGTTATTAGTGTCCAATTAAGTTGTTTGGCTAATAATGTCGCGTTATTAGTGCCAATTAAGTTGTTTGTCTAATAAGCAGGACAGTGTGAAGTCCGCACCCTATCACCACTTTTCCACACAAATTTACTCCATTTTCTTTTTGATACCGCTCTTCTTGATAATCAAATAAAATGTTTATTTATTACTATAAAATAAATTAGACAATTCTAAAATTGTGTATCAGACATCGGTTCTATACTTAGCACAAGCTTGTATCTGTAACTAACTGCTCCCCGGTTTCACCTATGTACGCAAAATATGGGTCAAAATCCTCTGGAACTAATAAAACAAGTACCTAGCCGTATTATGTATGTAAATCTCCAGCTATCTGCGTGCGTATTTCGTCGCAATCGACTAAGTAATATTTGCATGAATGAATAGGTGCACCTGCACACATATGTGGAATACAGACAGACACGGTATTTCACCTTTAGACTCGTGTGAGTTATTTCCGATCCAAAAATGTAAACAAGGTATAAGATGACCTCAAAACCTGAAACCAAAAAAAAAATAAGCATAAGATATTCCACTGCAGCAGCGCAAGGCAAATTAGGAGTCTTTAATCAAGAAGTTTATCTTTGGTATAGAACAAGGTTACTCCTTCTCTTCCCGTGGGTGTCGTAAAATGCGCTTAAGGAATCTGGGGGAGACTTCCAAACCTGGAGTTCCCGCGGTGGCGGGTAAAGTAGGAGGGTTAGTGACAGGCAGGCAGCCGGTCGTAAAACATTGCCAAATCTATCTGCAGTAGGTGTGATGAATAATGATTTACCCACAGTGCCGACCCCATATAATTTGAGTTCTTCTCCCGAGAGGGTTTCCACCGGGAACATCGCTCAGATGAAAAATAATAAGACACAACTGTTCTGAGGGAGCAAGCGAGTATCTTTGGACTAAATATAAACCTGGATTGTCATTTAAAGCCTGCGTTATCATATCTACCACTGATCACATTGATTATCTAGGTAGAATAAATAAAAATATATAAGCCTGTTAATTTATCCCACTACAGGGCAAGGGCCTCCTCAGACGGGTTAGGCAGTTAGACGCCACGGAAGCCTACTCCGGATGTCCCGTGCCTTCGGACCGTGGTGAGTCCTAGGACATGTCGTTTTCCTCGCGATGGTTTTCTTTCACTGTATTTTATTGGTGCACCGCACATAACTTTAATCATTATTTTTATTTTGGCGTGCCGGCCGGGATTCGAAACCTAATCAAAAAACAATAAATCTGTTGATCAAACCTTGATATAAGTGTCCAAAGACATAGGAATGATGTAAGCTATTCTAGGCGAGATGGGCTTGGAATAGTACTGCATCATGACCAGCAGTTGGCGACGGAATCGAGGAGAGAGGGACATCCAGTCGCACTTGTATACTGACTCGTTTAGACATTCACTCTGAAATAAAATATTGTATTTTATAACATTACTATAGTCCCCTAACTCAGTCCCCTTGCGACCAAGACCATTGTAACATGGTTGAAACGTCGAGGTAAGAATATAAATAATAATTCGCGATGAGGGCCCGGGAAAATGTAACTATGATAACTATAGGGCCTGATTCGACAAAACTAAAATAAGCAATGAATTTAAGTCTCCACATAAATAGTAATATTTTCGATTGAACAGCTCGTGTCTCTCGCGCAATAGACTTTTTTTTACACACGATAGTTGAGCGTTTGACCACTACTTACCTCACCTGATGGTAAAAATGATATGGTCTAAGATGTAACGCGCTCATCTAGAAGAAGGAAGACGGTAGTGGAACAAGATCCGACCCGTCTTCCTTAGTATATTCACCGGCCAGTGTCAGTACGACTTAGACCGGTATTCTAAGAAAATTCATAGAATTGCTATTACAGTTTCGTCGAATTGAGCCTATTAGTAATCATAGTAAGTACCGAAGTCATAAAAAGGTGTATACCTACTTACCTCAGTTTTAAGTTGAGTTCCGAAGTAACAATAAATAAATAGTTGTGCCAGCATACAAATCAAGTAAAATGCTATCGATACGAATTCCGCTGACATTAAATTTAACTGAAAGAGATATTAATTCCTAAATTCCACTTAAAATAACAAACCTTACTACGAGCTTATAAAGTCGGACTTAAACTGCTCTACTGAAGAACTGCCTGACAAACAATTCAGTTTAACCCTTTACACCTGATACGATAGTGAGTTTTTAAATTATACGATTTTAAATCAATCAATCAATCAATCAATCATTTATTGAGAATATAGGTCTTAAATAATAATACAAAACGTGACAGCTATATTCTGACTTTAATAATTTTACATAGAAATAAAAAATAATGTCAAAATGAAGAGATCAAAATTCATAATAAATTAAGTATAAAAGCGCTGTCATTTAAATTATAATATCTAAGTCATAAAATTAATCAATTTAAATAAATTTAAATTAGTCATTTAAGTTGATTGTAATTTTAATGTATGCTTTAAGTCATAAAATATAAAATTAAATACATATTATGTCCAATTCATTAAGTAAAAAAAAATAAAAAATAAAAACCCTATTCGATTAGCTTTCTGACATCATAGAAATTCTTTTCCTTTAACCAATGTAACAATTGTTTTACAAATGGCCTTAGTGGCAATTGTTGTATATGTTGTGGTAATGCGTTGAATACTTTTATACACATAGCATAAGTTTGTTTATGAAACAAATGCAGTCGAACTTTGAAATCAAGGGCCAGTCGATTTGAATTTCGCGTGTTCCGGGGAAAGTATTCTCCGGCCGTTTTAGCTAGTTCAAATATGTACATACAGGGAAGAGGAAGAATTCCCAATTTTTTAAATAGTAGACGGCATGACTCCCATGGTGGCAGTCCAAATATTGCACGTACACATTTTTTTGAGCTCGGAATGCTTTCAAGATATCAGTACAATTTCCCCAGATCAATAAACCATATCTGAGAACAGAGGCCACACATCCATGGTAAGCTATGAGAGTAGTGGCCAATGAAGAAGTTTTCCTTAATCGACTCAGAACATTTATGTGTATTGGTTGAGTCTACTACAAACGTAATTTACATGAAGTTTCCAGTGTAAATGTCTATCTAGTATTATGCCTAAAAATTTCGTTTGTTGAACTTCTTCTAGATTTTGACCATTATAATTAATGTTCATGCTTATCTTTCGACTACCATAAGTCTGAAATTGAATAAAATTAGTCTTTGTCAAATTTACCTTCAAATTACTGTCATTTAACCATGTCATTAGATTATTAATTGTATTATTTATATTTGCCTCTAAGTTGTCAATATTGTTAGACCTTACAACTATGGAAATGTCATCAGCAAAAAGAATACATTTATTATCAGTGATGTCAGGTAAATCGTTTATATAAAGAAGGAACAGCAATGGTCCCAAAATGCTGCCTTGTGGGACTCCGCAGCTATTTATTCTACTGTCTGAGTAACAATTGGTAATAACGGATTCCTGATTAATAGCTGTAATTTCTACCTGTTGTGAACGGTCTTGCAAATAGGAAATAAACCACGTTAATGCTGGGCCTCGGATTTCATAATTTTCCAGTTTAGTCAAAAGTAGCCCATGAGAGACAAAATGTAAATTTACATAGTTGTTTTCAAATTAAAACATGGTAAATAAATACCCCGTTATTTAATAATATATTTAGTTTTTTAATTGTTATAAAGTTGTTTGAGTTTTTAAATATGAGTTCACTTTTTAAAATTATACGTGCCTGGCGTCGATATTTCGCGAGGAGAGCATGTCTCATGTCTTATTTTTTTACTGTTGCAAGAAATCACTAGCAATTAAAAAGCTTTAGCGAAACGTTAAGCGTTGCAAAATGCTTAAGCTTATTTATTGATTATGCTTTGATAAAGACAATGCGATTAAAACCGAAAGTAAAATTATTTTCATTTCATATCAGTATCGCGATGTACTTAAATGAAATTCTAGCTTTTTCAAAATTAACAATCAGCGTGAGATAAAAAACAGCCCCTTTGTCCCTCGCAACTAGAGTTGCAAATTCTTATTTATAAACAAAAGCAGGCGGCCCACTTCCGGCAAAATCACGTGGCTGGCGGGTAGGTGTCTTCCGACCATGTCACAGTTCTGGTAACGGGACGGATGAAATCTATCGCCATACCCAAACGGGTCTTATCCTTCCCGGTACCGGGACGGATAAGAGGACCTACCCTGGTGGACGACAGAATAGTAATAAGTATGTAGTGACTTACACCAACAATCTTGTAGACAGTCATACAGATCACCCACGACATGACCAGAAATTGTACAACCATAGCCTCCCCGACTATAGACTGTACCTCATTTACAAACCTGAAATTAAATTATGTTTAATAAACCAAAACGACTTATAAAACTTTGCAATGCGATAGTTTGTTCTTCTATCTGTGTATTTTTGCTAAATGGACCCGATTACAATGAAATAAATCGTAACGTGGATTTGAATAAAACCTACCTATTTTAAAAATTCATTAAAATCGGTCCAGTAGTTCCAACAAAGATGACCTCCATCAAACATAACTATACCAACACACGTTTAACCTTTCTTTATATTAGTTTACATAAGAATTTCCACATTGTGTCTACCTACTCTATGCCACGCCAACTGCAAGACTTTAGTAATTTCGCCTGGTGATTCCACCTTCATTCATTTTAAAACCGCACAGCTAAAGATCAAAGAGAACGTACCGTACAATAATTTTATAATGTACGACGCTCCGTATCAACCGTGTTTGCAGCGAAACGCGTTCCACATCATCTCTGTAATTTTGTTTATTATTTCCAACGTCTTGTGTTATTTTCGCGTCTGTATCAACAATATGTTCTATATCATATCTCAGTATTTGAATTTGAGTTCTAGCTTGCGAATAGAACGCTACTATTGTGTTGTCCAACGTTACATTTCCGTATCCTTGCACGGTTATTAGTATGGACATGTATGCGTGGGCCAAACCGAATCTAGAAATAATAAATGCATTTTAAGCCTCTATATAAAATAAAACAACAAATTGTTTTTATTTTTTACTTAGGTATACCTAATTAACTGAATTGTGCATTTTCCAAATCGACTGTCTCATTCTTATTGGTTGCCTGGAAGAGATCGCCGATAGACGATAAAGCCGCCCATTGTGCCACTTTAGTTTAAAGTTTGTCTTTGTATAAATTCAATGTGTTTTTGTTACAAAAAAAGCGTTAATCTATCTATCTATCTACTATATTTCTTTTCGCTATTTACCAATAGGTAAAATATAGGGGTAGGCAGGACGAATAAAACCTATCGACTTAGCCTAAGAGTCCCGTCCGTCCCGGTTGCAGCTCTACCGGGGTAGACGAGACCCAGGGTAAGTCGATAAGTCTCATTCGTCTCGGTGAGGTAAGTATGGATGACAAACACAGATTGAATAGATTTGGGACACGTTAGTAATATGTGATCTGTGGTGGGACGTGAGTGGGCTTTACAGAAAAAGTTTTATTATAAAACAAAATAATATCGTACTATAGGTATAAGTACATACCTATTTATGTATTCTGTGCTATAGGTAATTATAACCAAGATTACCTAGTAGGTACAAGCTACGCTACGATAGTAACAAAAATGCTACGAAAATGCAAAATAAAACACCAAAACAAAAATGCTACAAAACTTCTACGAAAGTACTACGATCAAAAGGCCAATAAACGAGTAACACATAGCATGTTTCGAAGAAAAAAACTCGTTTAGCGTTGTCGTTGTGTGCCTCGGCGCTATAACCCCTTACTTATAAACGATGACTAACCCTGCATTAATTATGTTTCGTTTGTCTTTTACCGCGACATGAAGTTTTAAAGTTGACACAGAAACACACTTGTTAATCATCGTTTAGAAGCAAAGGGGTTAATTCGCTACGTCATACAAAATTTCATCTACATGCACAGTTTCTCCAGTAGTTGGCGCCTTTTTACATCCAGGTGGTCATAGTAGGAGTAGGTACTTACCTACGATGGGAAATATCTACTTTGAAGTAGCGACTCACACTAATAAAGAGTGGTTCACAAAGCATCAAAACGTTTGTTTTAAATTTTCCTGCGTCTTAATCGCGTGATTTTTCCGCGAGACACTCGCCGCCTCGCGACCAAGACCATTGTAACATGGTTTAATTAACGCGCGATTAAGACCTAGGAAAATATAAAATTATTTGTTCTAATCGTGTTTGTTTTAAATACATTAAAACGTAGATAGAAAATGTGCTAATTTAAATTATTATTCATTTTATTTTAAGCACGAAACTTACGATATATTATCGCTAGTGTCAAACGGTATATAACCAGTGAACAGATCTGTTTCACCCAAAGCTCGGTTGATCAAGGGAAATATTGTCCACAGCAATCCGCAAGAGTAAACAGCGCCCTGGTACAGTTTCAGAAGGCGTGCCATCATGACGCCGTTGGCTTTCATCACCTCGATGTGGTAAGGCTTCGTTAAAGTGAAATCTGGACCTAAATAATTTAATGAAAGAGCCTCAACCGTGTAATATGGTTGATTTTAGTTTTAACGATTTTATTTTTTATTTTTGTGCGAGGATAACGACAGTTCAATAATTGATAGTGTTTTGGAAGAAATCACTTCCACTTCCACTTTTCTTAGTACTTATGCTTAGTATTCTTAGTAAGGTGTTGTAGTATACAACAGCTTTAGCGAAAGCAATATTACTAAGAAAACTGGAACTGCGTTTAAAAAAATGGAAAACCACGTCCTTTGAAATAAAATTCGAGGTATATCTGTTACTAGACCAACACCGCTCACCGTCAAGAAACGAAAGCCTATGTTTTTCCCGATAAGGACTCAATGAAGGGATGCTTATTCCAAGTTTCATCAGAATCGGTCCAGCAGTTCAGTGTTTATTCCTAACAATAAACAAATGGTATAATTCCATTGTTTACCTAATAATTGGTGCGCATTTTGACCCTCTTTCTGCTATGATAATACTAAGTAAGTAGTAAAGTTTTACGGACAAAAATTACTCATTCTCTACTAGCTGCGCCCCGCGGTTTCACCCGCGTAAGTCCCGATCCCGCGGGAATTACGGGATAAAAAGTAGCCTATGTGTTATTCTAGGTGTCCAGCTATCTATATTCCAAGTTTCATCGCAATCGGTTCAGCAGTTTTTGCGTGAAAGAGTAACAAACATCCTCACAAACTTTCACATTTATAATATTAGTAGGATAACTCTAAACTAATAATTATTTTTTCACCTCACAACCTCAGAAAGGATCGTTTTGCACGCTGATTTCTGCAAAATCGCATTTTGCGCCCTAGCGTGGAAAGAGATTTTAAAATTCGAATCTGTCTTCTCGATACTTTTATACAGAGCAAATCCTTTGAAAATGCGCTAACCGGAACCTCATTTCTTTTTTTTTTGTTCATGGCATCGAACCACAAAGTATTGTTGCACATTGCCAATGTAGTATTTATTGTTTAATATCATTAGTATCAATCAGGTTTTTTCATGAATTATTCAATTTAGAGATTGTTTGCTTATTTTTATTATTTACGGTACAATAAGCGGTATATATATAATGCCGAATTGAGTTTTCTACCGAAAAAATGCACCTAGCGTTTTCCTCGCTGTAGTGAGGTGAAAAATTGTGTGTTTCACTCGGCAGCAAAGTTTTTTGCATCTCGTACCTTTGAAACCTTTGCGACGCTCAGCATTCTATATTTGAACCACTCGCTTGTTCAATACAATACAAGTACACGCTGCAAAAACCAACTTTGCAGCCTTGCATAACAAATAACTATTTCTTTCGTAAAGTGGTGTGGCTCACCTGGTGTTAGAGTTTTCAGGTCGTCTGTAAGGCCTCTAACTTGACTTAACGACTGCTATCCTAGATAAAAAACCGGGACCAACTGCTTAACGTGCCTTCCGAAGCATCTCATTCTTACCAATGCCTAGTGCGAGTTCTTTTCGTAGCAAACGCTATTTCGTTTGCGTCAAAGTAAACATTGAATAATATGGAAGTTGAAAGGTAACCTTAGCGGGTGCAATGCAAAGCTTCAGACTTAAATTCTATTTCGCGTTTGTTATACGAAACAAACTCACACTTCTGGTACCCACACGTAAATAGTATTTTCATAAAAACTTTGTTTCGAACCGTTAATAATGTTGATAATGTCATCAACTCTACGACTTCTCACGTTGAAGGCGATTTGCTTGCCAAGAGTATTGATGGTTGTTAACAAAATAAACAGGGTATCCACCATTTTAGATGTGCTGTGACGAGTCTGAAATAATTAATAACTTAAGGTACTTGCTTAAAATGACTTACAATGATCTACGATAATATGCCGCGGATACGTACACAGACTTACAGACAGACACCTCAATCTTATAACATTTTTCCGTCGGGGGTTTAACATAGAAGTAACTTTACCTTAAAAAATTGTGTTGGTATTATGGGAAAGCAGTTTTTTCATTGTTGATACGAAAGAATAAGTGCTGGAGAATAAGCAGCCAAACTTCAAAGAAAATAATGAAATCCCCTTGAAGCCTTTAGGCACCCTATTGTCTACAGAAGGTTCAAAAATATTCGTTTTAAGAGATTTTGCAAAGGAAATATTTTTTGACACAAACACAGTAGCCGACGGAATTAGAATCTAAATCAAATCATGCCGCCCCGCCGGTACACTGCAGTTTTCGCGATCCGTGTCAAAAAGCATTTCCTAGAATTTTCTAAAACGAAGCCCAGTTTCTTTCTGCCACATAGCTAAATCTCGATCCTGTCTTGAGTTAAGGATTATCGACGACGTAGCTATCTGAAGTATCGAAGAAGCATCACAATCGGTTCTATAGTTTTTTTTATACAATCCTTTTACATTTTATTATATTTAAACCCGGACTTTACTAACCTGAACAACCCGAATAACGTGTTGCAAATTATAAAGTAAAACCAAAGTCCAAACAATACCTCTATAAACATCATGAAGTAATTGTTTAATCGGGCTTACAGATTTTAGCACTATTTTAAAATAACCAACTCTAGCCAAAGCATAGAAATGGGGTCTCAATGTGTCAAACGTAGAAAAATCTTCTTCATTTTCCATTTTAGACGCGACACCTTCGGCCATTATAATGTAAATGGTAGAATTGAAACATGATAGGGCCTACTATTTCTACTAGCCAATTAGTCACCATACTAATTAGTAGTATGGTGACTAATTGGCTAGTAGAAAGCAATTAAGTTGTTAATAAGTGTACAGTGATTGTGTTTAAATATTCACGTCTGTTTAACACTCGGGTTGTGTTCTAAAGATATTTAATTTTTTTACAGACCAGAATAGACAAAACGGACAAATTATTTGCAGATTGGGCAAACCCATGAAGTGTTGGCTTGCCGTCGAGGAAACTGACAGGAGTCATCACTACACAGCATACCTACTGAAGATCGTATCGAAGGTTTAAGAGCAGAAAAGCGAACCCCGGACTCCCGAGAGGGATGCAACCGGGAATATCACTCTGATATGCGGACAAATAGGTACTGACATAATGGGCGAAGATCTACATGGTGCCGATTTCCGAGTCATACCACTAAGGAAATCCATTTACGGGGTATAGATGAGCGTTTGATCAGCATGGACAGGACATAGGTACCTACCTACATCGTTCGTTGTAAAAAAACCGAATAGAATGAAATATATGAGTTAAATGTAAGATATATGGTAGTTAGGTACACTTCAAGAATCATTTGAATAACTGTAAACCTACATTAAGGTAACAATATCCGCAATAAATTATTTGAATTGAATTGAATCTGGGCTAGTATGAATTAAGCTTATAGTAACGGTCCTAGCTACGTATACCTACCCAACTACACGCTACAGACAACACCAGTGGTTGTTGCAAAGAGAGCTAGATAGTGTTTTTAATAAATTTTATTACTTAACTAGCTGTGCCCGCGACTTCGTCAGCGTTTTTCGAACATCTAGCCATCGCTGCGCAAAGGTCTACACTTAAACGAACGACCAGGAAAGTACTGAGCAGAAGAGAATCATGGCAGAGTTTGTTTAAGTGTGATTTTTGCACATCGGTATGTAACTTGTTGCATGCTTATTCACATTATTATATGAAGAAGTGTCGAAAATCTATAAAAGTTAAAACCCGACTTTGAAAAAAAGGATAAAATAATAATAATAAGCTTGTACAAAGCAACCGACTTATTTGTTATATAATCTAAAGTCTGCCAGCTTTACTAAATGCAATATTTTTTTACGTGGGTGATGCCCCTTGTGTACCGTCAGGCCACTCTCGGGGCAAATGACTCGGTTTGTTGGGCTCACTACAACAGTTTGTCAACTAAACCCCAAAGGCGTCCATCGCTCCACAAGTGTCGAGGCCAGTGGGAATTCCTCATGGACTACATCCGTCAACCCCGACAACGGCGGCCTTTCCAAGCCTCATCTCTGCCCGAAAGACAATCCCTCTTCGTCCCCCTCCCTCGGCACGGTCACACTACCGTCTCGTGGCCCCCAAAACCGGTGATAAACCCCCCCGAGTCCACCGCCACCACCAGAGACTAAGCGATTTTTTACAGTGGTTGTCATCCACGCGGCCCTTTTCTTGCGAAAAGGACCTCCGAGCCCGCTGACGCGGGTTTACGGGACATCTGGAGGGTAAAACGTAACGTCGTGCCCGGGACTCGGGACTCGAACGCGGTACCCTCGACTCGGAATCCACACTTTGCCGCAGCTGCCATCGTGCTTGTAAACTACATGCAATCTGCATCTACCCCGTAAATCTGCCCGATTTCAGCTATATTTTTTTCTCTTTTAGGTGCATTTTCGACTGCCACTAAAAATATCAAAATTGTAACCGTAACTTTAATCATTGAGGAGTTTTCTGATGAGAAGGTAAGCTGATTATATTGATGGAAGTCCAAAAATTAGTAATTTACTGCATTGTGGGATGCTATTCTGCTCATCATTCCAAAGGTTCTCATCAGATCTTCACCAACGATTTGTGGGACCAATTCGAGACCCTCACTTTCCAAATCTAAAAAGAATATTCATATGCTGGAGTCCGGCGTGAACATATCCCCATACAAACAATATGCGGGTCGAATTGAGAAGCTCCTCTTTTTTTAAAGTCGGTTAAAACAACCATTATAAATTTCCGTATATCCGAAGGATCCGAATATATGGAGAGACATAGGTATACGGTATTTTAGGAATTACCGGATATCCGGCTTTTTTAATAACGTGCCGGATATCCGGCTTTTTAATTACCTACCGGATACCCGGTTAATCATGTGTACACAACATACTTCTTCAATACAACATTCAAACTAATTAGGTAAAAGTAGAAATAACACTTTATCCGGATAACCGGACTAAATAGCCGGATAAAAAATAGCCTATATGTTAATCGGGGTATAAAGCTATCTGAATACCAAATTTGGTTAAAATCGGTTAAGCCGTTTCTGAGATTAGCGGGCACAAAGGCACACACAAACAGACAAACAGATAAACAGACAAACAGACAAACAGACAACCAGAAAAACAGAAAAATAGGTTCTACTGCGTTAATAGATACCCATACAATTTATATTTTTTTTATATCTTCCAAAAACAGACACCGCTGAGTTACGATTTTATTATATGTATAGATTTATAAAACAAACAAATGCCTAAAAAAACATTAAAAAAAACTGAAACGACAAAAGTTAAGAACTCAAAAATTAAATACAAAAATACATAATTAAGAGGGTGGGGGTACTGTTACCATTTCCATACAAACATAATAAATTAAAACATAAACAGAGCCTACCTGTAAGTGTGGATGGACTTAATGATGCAAAATGTATTGCTGAGTTGTTTATGAAGCAATTTGTTGTTAAATCACCGATGGGGCAATCCCAGCCGAGCAATGGGGAGGGACTGCATGGACAGGAGATGCAGACCATGTTTACGGCTAAAGATGTTAAAGTAATTATTCAATCTATGTCAAAAGGTAAGTCTCCTGGCCATGACAGTCTAAGCATAGAACATCTTAAGTATGCTGGTGTCCATCTGCCTCGTGTGCTTGCGATGTTTTACTCCTTGTGTTTAAATCACTCCTACTTACCAGAGGAAATGATGAGGACGGTAGTGGTACCGATTGTTAAAAACAAAAGTGGAGATATAAGTGACAAGGCCAACTATAGACCGATCTCGTTAGCGACAGTAATAGCTAAGGTGCTTGACAGTTTGATTAACGCACAGCTTGATAAGTACTTAGTTGTGCACGACAATCAGTTTGGTTTTAAGTCTGGACTTTCCACTGAAACAGCAATATTGTGCCTTAAGCAAACTGTTAGGTACTATACTGAACGTAGTACACCTATTTATGCATATTTTCTTGACCTCTCGAAGGCATTTGACCTAGTTCATTATGACATCTTGTGGAAAAAGTTGAGTGAAATATCACTGCCTGAGGAACTGGTACAAATATTTAAATATTGGTACCTAAACCAGGTAAATGTTGTTCGCTGGTCTAATGCGGTATCTGAACCATATAGGTTAGAGTGTGGAGTGAGGCAGGGGGGGTTAACCTCTCCGAGGTTATTCAACCTTTACATAAATGCTCTAATTGAGGAACTCAGCAGCACCAGAGTTGGATGCTACATTGACGATGTCTGTATTAATAACATTAGTTATGCGGATGACATGGTGCTGCTGAGTGCTTCGGTCTGTGGGTTGGCTAAATTGATTAACATTTGTGAGAATTATGCGCTAAGACATGGACTTAAGTATAATGAAAAGAAAAGCGAATGCATGGTCTTTCGGGTCAGGGGCAAAAGTCCAAAAGTCATATCTCCGATTAAACTGAACGGTAAGGAATTACTGAGAGTAAATCAGTTTAAATATCTTGGTCATGTCGTCACCCCTGACCTGAAAGATGATGTAGATATTGAAAGAGAGCGGAGAGCGCTGTCTGTGAGGGCTAATATGGTGGCCCGTAGGTTTGCTATGTGCTCCAGTAGTGTTAAAATCACTTTGTTTAAATCATACTGCACATCATTCTACACCAGCAGCCTGTGGGTTTCATATACGCAGAAACAGTACGGCGCTCTCCGTGTTCAATATAACAATGCGTTCAGAGTGCTGATGGGACTGCCTCGGCACTGTAGCGCATCAGGGATGTTCGCTGAGGCGCGGGTTGATTGTTTTTATGCAATTATGTGAAAGCGGTGCACGTCCCTGGTGCGCAGGGTTCGCGCCAGTCCCAACAACATTCTGAAAACTTTTTCGAATAGGTTTGACTGTCAGTACATGAATCATTGTTGTATGGTTCATGTACTGACTAGTAATGTTTAAACTGTTTTTATTTAATTTAATTTATTTTTTATTTAATTTATTTTGACTTTATTTTATTTTAATTAATCAGTATATGTGTGTAATGGATGCTTCTTATCTGAAAAAAAAAAAAAAAAAAAAAAAAAAAAATATTATACATACAGACGAATTGAGAACCTCCTCCTTTTTTGAAGTCGGTTAATAAATGAAATTATTATTATTATTATATAATACCAAAATAGAATATATGTAAAAATGAACGAAATGTATTTCCGTTTTATTTCATTTTGAATGAATATTTTGGAAAACCTTGTGGTGGGGGCCCTGTAAAAGTAAAATCTTAATCCGAATAATACCAATACTAAGGTAGAAAACTAAATTTTTCATATTCTATTTTGGTATTATGTTTGTATGGAAATGGTAACAGTACCCACCCTCTGAACTATATTTTTTCTTATCAATAAATATTTAAAAGAAATACCCAGAAAGAAACCAAATTGTCTGTAGATCATACATAATAATATTAATTTCGTAAGTTTCGTAGCGCACTGCGAAACCTCTATTATGTTACGTTATTCTGTAATTTCCAACCTACTAAAACCTTTGACTTTCAGAAGTCACAGATTAGAACTTCCAGGATAAGATAGTTGTGCGTGTGTGACAGGATAAGGTTAAAAAAAATGGTTTTCGGTAGAAATTAAACCTACGTTTAGCGCGATAAGGGGACTATTTCATACGTGGCCCTCCATACAAAATAAAAGAAAACTTTTCGTCTCTTTACATTGGAAAACTAGGCCCAAACGTGTTCCTTATGATATAAAAAAATCTGAAGTTCATTTAAAATTTTAAACTTTTCTTTTCTTTTAAACTGAAAAAAGGAAAATTAAGCCTAGTTTTCTTTGAGGTAACGAGATAAAAACCACCAGAATCGCCTCAGGTTTTTTTTTTACCTCCGTAGTATGGAGAAACACTCCTCGACTCGCCCGTAAATTAGTCCTTCTAAGGCGCTACTCCATTGCTGCGCACGGTCACAGTACACGTTAAATCTATACACCCTATTGCAGAAACTTAGATCAAAAATGTAAACAATAATTCCATACAATTGTTTGAAAGTTGTCAGTTAAATTACTTTTTCCTTTAAAATTGACAGTTCTTTGTTTAAATTCTTGATAAAAGTTTCTGAAATAGATTATAGTATACAAAGTGTGATCGAGGGTTATAGTAAAAGCGCCACGACGACGACGCACGTGACGCGGACGCTGCGAATACGATTGTTAATGAGGAACACTAACTTTTTATCCCGGCAGAGGGCGCTAGTCGACTGATCTTAGGTTTGAATTAAGAACTGTCAAACAGGTGTTTTTTACAACTCTCGGCGCCAAATTGGCCATATCGGTCTCAGACCGAAAGAAAAAAAAAACACGGCGTTTTCATTCGTGGGCGTGGGGACCATCAACAAAAAAAAAAAAAGATCATCCGAGGTCAGCGCCATCTGCTCACAGCTTTGCGTGTGCCACCCCATTTCGCCATGTTTGAAAAGTTATGTGATACCTATCATCATTCTGATGTTTTATACATTTCAGTCTAACTAAAACCCAATATAATGAATAAGCGTAGCAATGTAGTAACGCCTTCACACAACCTACCAAGTTAAACAGGATAAGGTAAAACTAATAACAAAATCTATATTTTCAATTCGTTTATTGTTTACAGTTAAGAAAATAAACCACATCAGTATTTGGTATGAGCTCGGAAACTGAATTACTTTTTAACGATTGGAATGTCGTGAGCTATCATGAATATAATACTGCAGGCGCTATTTTTTGTACTCCCAAACAATATAAAATGCCAGTGCGATCGCCTCGATAACCAGAGTCAAGGTATCAGTAGAGTTTAAACATACTATGCCGAAGATATGCAACCGAAGTTCCGCAGTTGATTCCACTTTCAGACGTATTCGG